>JAPZAG010002609.1:0-15637 GCA_027475135.1 Bactrocera correcta | reverse complement strand
CCCTGAGGTAGGGACTATAACAGCATGCTTACTGATTAAGAATTTCTTTTAATTTGTTTTTTCAGACCACCAGGAGAGTCAGGATCAATGTCACCAAGATGCGCCATTGTTTTTACACCTGTCCCTCCCCCCTCTAATTATTTTAATTTTTAATATTTTTTTGTAAATTTTTTTTCTGTATTCTTAAAATATCAATAAAAACACCATAAAAAAATAGATAGTAAAAATATTTTTTGTTTTTTCGTTTAATAAAATTCAAAAAACTGCCCAAAATTAGATTGCTAGAATAGAATACCCCCTTAAACATGTAAAGATACATTTAATATTAAAATATAAAAGTTTATTTAGTTTTATATTTACAATTGAGCACTGGCTTTATTTACAGAAGGAGGAAAAACGAAACTCTTTAATATAAAATTATTTGCAAAGACAAAAGCTGCTCCTTCACCAGCCTTGCTATTTTAACAATAAGCACAACCAATTTTCGAGCCAGGACAACAACCCGCAGAGTTGCATTCCAGTTTCAACTCAATTCGTATTCGTTAAAGAATTAATATAGTAAATTACGAATTTTATTTTGTATGGTAAACCGATGTAAATTAGCGCTTTAATTGAGCAATGTTCCACTAACTAATCAATTAGCACCAGTTCGAGAAGGCTATATATCGAATTAAATTTATTTTTTGTTGAGTCAAAAGGAACCGAAGTCATTTTAAATGTATTAAATTGGAACAATATGTAATGAGCTTAATTATTGTCAAATATATTTGAATGAACGAACTGAAACAATTTAACTATTATTTTTATTTTTTTCAATTCAATAAAATTGAATCTGAGTAAAAAAAAAAATATTTGTTTTTATTAAAAGGCCAATAAGTATATTTAGTGGTAACAGGAAAAAAATTTGGAATCAACTAGATAGGATAGCGTTCTAAGAACTTCCTTTCCTTTCCTGAAATGTTACTTATACATCTCAGTAAAATACTGGGCAGCAAATTAAGTGGACTATATAAAAAATACTATTAGCCACAAAAAATTTAAATTATGTACTGTCTCTGACTCCTCTGATTCTACAGAAGCCGCTTATTTGATGAAACCGCCAAAATCGCACCGAATTAATTAAACGTACACAAAGCGAAGCGGCTGCTCTATATATCTATTAGGCGTCAATCAGTCTGTACAATAAAAGTGGCATAAATGTCTTATTCTCTCCTGTAAAGTAATACTCAGTCCAGTGGTTCCATATAAGAGACATGAGATGGGAGTAGTATAGGTTTAGCTTATTAAAGTTTCGCACTCCGGCTTACGATACTATCTCCTACTATAAAAACATAAAAAAAAAATCTTTCTAAATATATCTCTTTAACTGAAAATATATATTCTATAAATAAATACAAGCACATACATACATTTACATTTACACATTATATATATTTAGTTCAAAGGACAACAAAAGAGCGCTTTGTTTCATATGATATACTGAAGAGTTATGGCATATGAGTTATGTCTACAAAGGTAGCTCATTAACACGAAACGACCAAAGCAAACAGTGCTAATTGTCGTCTAATGTCAAAGTCAACTTGTAATAGAGCGCTAGCGGAATGCACGGCGGACAATTAGCAGTCTTCCAACTTAGTCTACTTGTATATGTAGGTAATTATTTAATGATTTCAAGCAAATACACTATATATATCATTTCGGGGTTTAAAAAAAAAATTATATAAACCTGAAAATAGTTTTCTTAATTATAAACTAATTACGCCATTGTCTTATATCGAATAATGCGTTATAACATTTGATCTAAGTAAAGGCACTTTTTTCAAGAGCCTTTTTTGATACATCATGGGCGCTTGAAAAGTTCCAAGAAGATCTGATGCTTTCGAGGCAAATTCTGTTCAGTGCTGAAGATGAAGAGGAATGTAAACAAGCAAAATTGTCCCATTTGAGAAAAAGAGCAATCTGAAGAGATTCAAGGGCTTCCATTTCATCAACAAAAAAACAAAAACGGTCTATAATCAAACAAGAAAAAACGTTAACTTCGGTTGCACCGAAGCTAAATACCCTTCACAGGTGCATTTCTATTAGTAACTATGTGTCCAGTTTGTATGGAAGCTATATGTTATAGTTAACCGATCTGAACAATTTCTTTGGAGATTACATTGTTGCCTTAGAAAATAATATATACCAAATTTCGTGAATATATCTTGTCAAATGTGAAAGTTGTCCATACAAGAACTTGATTCCGATCGTTCAGTTTGTATGGCAGCTATATGCTATAGTTAACCGATCTGAACAAATTCTTCAGAGATTACATTGTTGCCTTAGAAAATAATATATACCAAATTTCGTGAATATATCTTGTCAAATGTGAAAGTTGTCCATACAAGAACTTGATTCCGATCGTTCAGTTTGTATGGCAGCTATATGCTATAGTTAACCGATCTGAACAAATTCTTCAGAGATTACATTGTTGCCTTAGAAAATAATATATACCAAATTTCGTGAATATATCTTGTCAAATGTGAAAGTTGTCCATACAAGAACTTGATTCCGATCGTTCAGTTTGTATGGCAGCTATATGCTATAGTTAACCGATCTGAACAAATTCTTCAGAGATTACATTGTTGCCTTAGAAAATAATATATACCAAATTTCGTGAATATATCTTGTCAAATGTGAAAGTTGTCCATACAAGAACTTGATTCCGATGGTTCAGTTTGTATGGCAGCTATATGCTATAGTTAACCGATCTGAACAAATTCTTCAGAGATTACATTGTTGCCTTAGAAAATAATATATACCAAATTTCGTGAATATATCTTGTCAAATGTGAAAGTTGTTCATACAAGAACTTGATTCCGATCGTTCAGTTTGTATGGCAGCTATATGCTATAGTTAACCGATCTGAACAATTTCTTCAGAGATTACATTGTTGCCTTAGAAAATAATCTATACCAAATTTGGTGATGATACATTGTCAAATGCGAAAGTTTTCCATATGAGAACTTGATTCCGATCGTTCAGTTTATATGGCAGCTATATGTTATAGTGCTCCGATATCGGCCGTTCCGACAAATGAGCAGCTTCTTGAAGAGAAAATGACGTTTGCAAAATTTCAAAAGGATATCTTAAAAACTGAGGGACTAGTTCGTATATATACAGACAGACGGACAGACGGACAGACAGACGGACATGGCTAAATCGACTCAGCTCAACATACTGATCATTTATATATATACTTTATAGGGTCTCCGACGCTTCCTTCTGGGTGTTACAAACATCGCGACAAAGTTAATATACCCTGTTCAGGGTATAAAAATGATGCCGGTGGGAACGTAGCCGTCAAGGGCGGTGGCTACCGCCCAAGATAACTGATTAATTGCTGCCTGAACTTGAAGCTCATGATCTCAGCTCGTAAGACGTATTGATCGCGACATTTGAAAGAGATAATCTTAAAAAAATATTGCCAAATTATGTTCTTTCAGATGATAGTAAACATTCCCTATTAAATTTGAAGTTTTTGTGTTTTTCCTTCAAAAATGTAGGAAACCTAGAAATGGATCACACACATTATTAGTAATGAGAGCTCTAAATTGTAAATATCTTACTTAAACTTAATTCCAAGTTTTAATTTTCAGACTCACAAGCTAAAGACAACACTCACTCCTAAATTGCCCACCGACTTCTCTAAGAATTTTTTCAACCACCCACCAACCGCGTGTCAATCAATCTTCACCAGTCACACACGTCATCTAAATTATTATTATTTTGTACAAGATTATTATCCGTTGTTCGACTCTAAAGCCAGCACAATGTCAAGGAAGTCACTAGTTGGCTGCCTATCAAGTCAGAAAGAAATTAAAAGCCTCACACCGTTTTTTTGTTTTTTTTTAGTTTTGCCATTACAACCCTCTTTCTACCACCATTGTTACGCTCTCTTTCTGGAATATTAGCTGTTGATTGCATGTGTATTTGTCATTGTTTGCAAAATTTGTTTTCTTTTTCCCTTGCATGGCTATATTGCCTTGACTTTCTACCGTATGTCACTGGCGATGAGTGATGGTTGCGGTTGCACTCAGTGCTGAGTCATGGGGTCTCGTTGTTTTTATTGTTATTGATACTATATGCTTTCATAAATGTAGTGAGTGTGTGTCTATGTGTGTATGGAATCCCATTTACGAAGGTGCTTGGCAAAATTGCGGTTTTGCATATTTTATAAGAATTTAAATTGCTATGGAAACGCAATTGTGAATATATGTATATGTGTGTGCATTTAACTGTGGGTATAGAAAAAAAATATATTTTTGTTTTAAGTTATTATTTCAATTAGTTTGTTAGAATTTAGATTTTTTGCAAAATACAAATTTTATTGAAAATACTTTGGATAAAATGTAAATTATATTTTTATTTAAAAAATAAATTAAAACTATATTTTAAATTAATCTGACCATGTGGCCAGTGGCCCAGTTCTTAAATCACTCAAAAAAGTAATGGTAAAGTCTTTCAAAAAGCTTTGATTAGAACTTCGAAAGTAAATATTTCATTAAGCCTAAATGCGAAAGTAAATATTTCTGTTCGAACTTCGAAAGTAAATATTTTAAAATGCCTCAATTTGAACTTCGAAAATGAATATTTCATATAGCCTAAATTCGAACCTTGAAAGTTAAATTTCTGACCCCGAAAAAATTCGAACTTCAAAAGTAAATATTTCAAAAAGCTGAAATCTGAATTTTAAAATTAAATGTTTCCGACTTCGAACAAATTCGAACTTCGAAAGTTAATATTTCTGATTTCGAAAAAATTTCACGTCATTCAAGTGATTTAGCACTAGACTTTAATCTTAATTTAACTAACTTAAATAGAGTTTGTGTTTCATCATCCTTTCTTATTGCCATCTGCGTATCAAAAAACATGCCGAGCTGCAAAAGTATCAAGACTCCGTCTCTGAATAAATTAACAGAAGCATACGAGTAATGGAAAAAATCTAGCTTAAGCACCTACAATTCCATAGAATTCGACAGACTGGTCCAGGAAAAACTCAGAACATCGACAAATCATAACTTTTTAGAGGGCCGATCACGTGAAAGAATAAATATCAGTTCTAAAAAATTATCAGCTACACGATTAGAAATTCTTCAACAAACGTAAATGGATGTTTGGGGCTATCCAGTAAGAGAAGTAAGTTGTTGGCGATCAGGGCTTTTGAAACAACTTGGGAAAAGATTAATATTTAATATGATTCGATTTGGAGCTTAACAAAACAATATTCGCGAATCGGATAAAATTCGATCAGTTTCTGAAATTAATTATCAAAAGGAGCTCACTTCAAGTAATGTCAAGAAAAAAAGGGTTGGTTGAATCGCGTTCTATCACGGGAAACGGTGAAGATTGAGGGACTTCTGACGAGTTCTGCATGGTGGGATTATCAGGAGGTCATCCCTGCTCCACTATGGTAAAACTCTTATATCCGTTGTGTACTATCAAGAAATGTTCCGCCTCCAAGAAGCGATCGGTCAGAAGCACCTGGCTTTAACCAATATGAGAGCTTTATAGTCCATCAGAAACAACGCCATTCACATTGACTTGCCAAAGCTCCGAGATTAGGGTTAGGAAGTTTTTATTAATTCAATTATCCATCCGTAGTCATGAAACTATCTTCAAAATGGTAATAAGTTATCAAATAGGGCGGTGTATATTTGGCCTACATCAGATCATTCTAATCCTCTAAGGTTGGACTTCAATAGTGATTCCAAGTGAGGCTACCCACTAGACATGAATGGAGACGAGATTAAATAGGTAAGGAGAATCTACCTCAATCTATACCGACGGATCCAAAATGGACAGTGGTGTAGACCCGAGGCTGTACTACGAGGCTGTTGATATCTCCCTCCCTCTCTTTACGTCTACCAAACTCAGCTAGCATCTTTCAAGAAGATGCTGGAGAAGGCCTGTGAAGTCCGACTGAACAACTATCGGAGGATACAGAAAGTGGTAGTCTACACAGATAGCTGAGCAGTACTACTAACCTTGTTGCCTCTAAGGATCAACTCTAGCTTAGTAAACAAAGCTGGAAAGGCTTTGAGCTTACTGGCAGGTCATTTCTACATGTTCATTATTTGGGTTCTGAGGAACCCAGGAGTCAGGAACCTCTCTAAACGAATACAAGGCAGAGACAATACCATGTTCACTAGGAACTATTAAGAAAGAGCTCAATACGCAATTCGAACAAATATGACAAAATGCACGGAAATCTACAACCAAATTCTGGATAGTGGAACAGTTAAGGCCAAACTACGGATTTATAACATGGGTCTAAGAAAAGTCTATATATCATAAAGGAGCATTGGACGTTTGGATAGCACGCGTTGGAGTATGCCCTATAGCAGCACTTTTTGCAAACTCGAAGGGGAGTAAGAAAACGATTTTATACTTGTCTGTGAGAGGCCAGCTCGATCACAAATCAGACATCGAACTTTTGGAAACCATCAGTTTCCAAATTTTGAACCTATATGTTCAAAAAGCATAACGGAGATATGTAGTTTCATTGAGGGAACCAAATGGTTTGAACACAACAATGGAAGGTGATATCAAAAGTTAAATCCAACGACAGTGTTTCAAATGGCGCTTCAAACAATAATCGGGTCTGAGGGGGAAGCAATCTTACCTATCTTCTACGGCATTGGCTTGAAAACAGTATTTTATTTTAAACTGTTTACATGTATTTTCAACTTTTTATTATTTAGTCATTATACCAAACAGGAAAACATAAATTAATAAATTTCATTTTAGTTGAACTCCATCAAATTGCGCATAATAGGAATAGAAATCTACCAGGTAATGTTTGTAGAAATAATAAGCGTCTAATTAAAACAGAAACCTCAAAAACATGCAACTAAAACTCAACTGCACGGACAGAAGACTAACAAAGTCTGGAGTGTAAAAACGAACGAACTGAATTAAAAAATAGTGGAGGCAAATGAATATGCATATATATATATATCGCTGTGCGTGCATAAAATTCATTTGTTCTCTCGCAATTACCGACTTTTAAAGGTAAAACTTTTTATCAGAATTGTTTTTTCAATTTATTAACTTTTATGCGGACACACAGCGTTGCCACACTATCGCTGATTATACAGCACACTTGTAGCTGGAAACAATAACTACACCCAAGGCACCACACACATACATACATAAGCTTATAAAAGTCATCATTTATTCCTTCATTTGCTTCTCATTCATATAATCACTTGAAATGTTTGTTGACTGACACATGACCAGTCAAACTTTTGCCATCAACCAACCCGCGCTTGCCACCTTTTCGTTGCAACCCCTGAAGCAGGCGCTGGTTTTTGCAAAAACCAGAAAAACCGAAGAGCAACCAACGGTAAAGGTGCGCAATTTGCGGTGTAATTAAAATCAACACTGTGGCAAGGTGTATGCACACATACATACACACATGTATATACTCAAAATATACTAAAAATCGTATATGAGAATTTATCAGCAACGCAGTCAACGCTGTTGAAATGTGATATTAGTGGAGTCTTCCACACGAAGCACGCTTACGGAGCTGTCGTACGAGCGCTTGAATCAACTTTGACCGACACAAAATCGCTATGAAAATCACTCGAATGTCAATAAGAGTGTTAGTTGAAGTCAATTGCTCTTTCAACTCGAGCTGGTCTTGTGCATCTTCTTTATTTGATCTTCTTCGCACATAATGAGTAAAGTTTTGGCGCGGAGAGGTTGAAATGTGCGAAATTTGAATGGCTCTTTTGGAGGTTAGAGTGGAATATATGTACAATAAACGAGTGATATTAGCATCAGCAGGCTTCAAATCAAGCGCGAAAAACTGCAGCTCTTTAAATAGTGGATTTAAGAAAAATATTTATTTAGTAAAGAGACCCAGGTTGTGGAAATATTCACATAAGAACTACCAAATGCTTCGGGTAGTGCAAAATTCACTCGCAAGTGATGAAAATAATTCTTTAATAAATTCAAATTACATGGAAATTGTAAATTTATACTTCATTAAGCCTAATTTACTTTAAGAATAAAGTTAATTTCGGCGGCACCGAAGACATAATACAATTTATAGAAGTATTTTCTAAGCTCAAAGGGGTATCGAAAGTTTTTTATCTTGATTCTGATCGGTTAAATTATATTCCAACTATATGCTAAAATGGTCCGTCTCAACAATATGTTCGGAGATTGTAGGGGTGCCCTTGACAATACACTAAGTCTAATTTCAGGAAGATATCTTATAGTGGTCCGATATCGGCAGTTCCGACAAGTCACCCGCTTCATGGCGAGAAAAGGACACGTGCAGAATTTCACATCGATATCTCAGGAACTGAGGAACCGGTACGCATATATACCAGACAGTTGATCTTCAGATACATAAAGATGTAGTCTAATGATTCTCCAAATGCTACAAGTCACTCACAATCCCCGTCCTGCTACATGGTGAAGAGGAATAGACGATAACAACCTCTGATGAGTCTGCGTTAGCAGTTTCCGAGAGAACGCGAGATACGGATTACTAAAGATGGGTGCTCCAAGTGGAAGCACTTTTTTCAACACCCTCTTTCTAACACATGACGCATGAAAATTCACGTTATGTATAGAATGTGTGTCGCACGCTTCGCTCAACTTATGGTCAACATAATCGGCCTACTGAGGGCTCTCGATTCAAAATTGATGCCGGTAAGAACGTAACCGCAAAAGCGACCGTTATGGCACCATGATAACTGATAATTTCAGTTTTTGGGCCGCTCGATTGGCCACCAAGATCGTGGATATCGTACAGTTGGACTTTTCGCTGTGAGAATATGTAAAATCTAAAATCTATAAGGACAATCCCGCTTCCATTCAGACCTCTGAGCAAAACATAACGCGTGTCATTCGCCAGTTACCAGTTACCAGTCGAAATGTTCTAACGGTTCTTCGAAAGTTTGATTCAACGGATGAACCATCTGAGACGTAGTCGCGGCCAACATTTGAAAAAAAATGATTTTCAAAAAATAAATGCTGAAGAATTTTTTTCCAAATGAAAATAAATATTTCCCAATAAATTTGAATGTATTGAACCTCGAAATGTATCACCTTTTATTACAAAATAATGAATTTCCTTTCATTGGACTTAATATATTTCATTCGCCTGAATGGACAAAAACACTTCAGCTCTGAAAGTATTTGACAAAGTAGCCGCCGCGCGGAAACAGAGGAAGACATCCACTCCGTTGGAAAGGCCAAATGGAGAAGGACCTGGCTTCACTTAGAATGACCTGGCTTCACTGGGAATCTCCAATTGACGAAAAACAGCGAAAAGGAAGAACGACAAGCGCGCCGCTGTAAACTCGGCTATAACCGCGTAAGCGGTGTCTACGCTAATATAGAAGAAGAATCAATTTCTTTATTCTTACCTTGAAGTCCGTTGATCGTACGTTTTAGCCACACTTGCTGCTAATTCGTTGGTTGAAAATTTAGATGACAAGTTTTTACGTTATTAAATCAGTTCACTGAAATAGAAAAACAAATAATTAAGATTAGTATCCAATATAAGATTTTCAAAAGTATTTTGAGAAATTTAATATATAGCACTTGCTCAACAGCGACGTGAAAATTAAGTTTCATAATTTTAAAATTAACAGAATCATTATGACTTTCTGAATAGCAGATTTTCCAACGCGAGTGCTATTAGATAACTATTGGCTATTATAATAGTTATCTAATGGAGGATGGGGTCATGTGTAGAAGTTCACGCAAGTGAGGAAAGTTCTCTGATCGCCATTCACTTGGGAGTGGCCAGAAACGATTCTTTTACATATGACTCAAGCAGCTCACGACTTCCGGTCTTTGACCAAGTATCCTCTGGGTAGCCTAAGAACATCCGTTTGAAGGCGAGCTAAAGTGAGAAGGCGAAACACTCCTGCATAGGGTTGTGCGCTGGGTTTGGGACCCGCCACGTAAAAAAACACCCCCCAATGAAAACCAACAATCAGCCTCGGATGAGAGCCCCCTCTTTTGATGACGACCATGGCAAACGAAATAAGGACTATGATTTGAGGGCATGCACCTGGAATGTCCGGTCCCTTAATTGGGAAGGTGCCCCTGCCCAGCTGGTAGATGTCCTCGTAAAGATAAAGGCTGACATCACCGCCGTCCAAGAAATGCGATGGACGGGACAAGGACAGAGACGAGTAGGTCCTTGTGACATTTACTACAGTGGCCATATAAAGGAGCGCAAGTTTGGTGTTGGATTCGTGGTGGGAGAGAGACTCCGTCGCCGAGTACTATCATTCACTCCGGAGAATGAACGTCTAGCCACAATCCGCATCAAAGCGAGGTTCTTCAACATATCGCTGATTTGCGCCCACGCCCCGACGGAAGAGAAGGACGATGTGACCAAAGATGCCTTTTATGAGTGCTTGGAGCGCACTTATGAGAGATGCCCCCGCCACGATGTCAAAATCGTGCTTGGCGACTTCAATGCCAGGGTGGGCAAAGAAGGTATCTTTGGCACTACGGTCGGTAAATTCAGCCTCCATGCGGAAACATCCCCAAATGGGCTGAGGCTGATCGACTTCGCCGGGGCCCGAAATATGGTTATCTGTAGCACTAGATTCCAGCATAAGAAGATACATCAAGCTACCTGGCTGTCTCCAGATCGAAAAACCACCAACCAGATCGATCATGTTGTGATAGACGGAAGACACGTCTCCAGTGTTTTAGATGTGCGTGCGCTCCGAGGTCCTAACATCGACTCGGACCACTATATTGTTGCAGCCAAAATACGCACCCGCCTCTGTGCAGCAAAAAACGCACGCCAACAAACACAAGGATGGTTCGACGTCGAGAAGCTGCAATCACAACAGACAGCCGAACGTTTTTCTACTCGGCTTGCACTCCTGCTCTCTGAGAGCACTCGTCAACAACTCGGTATAAGGGAACTGTGGGACGGCATTTCAAACTCCTTACGTACAGCTGCAACCAAAACCATTGGTTTTCGGAAAGTGCAGAAGAACAGCTGGTACGACGAGGAGTGCCGTGTCGCAGCGGAGAGAAAACAGGCTGCCTACCGTTACGATCGACCACAACACGTGCGGGATGGGATAGATACCGAGAGTTGAAGAGGGAAGCGAGACGCATTTGTAGACAGAAAAAGAAAGAGGCCGAAATGCGTGAGTACGAAGAGCTTGATAAGCTGGCCGACAGGGGTAATGCTCGAAAATTCTACGAAAAGATGCGGCGGCTTACAGAAGGTTTCAAGACCGGAGCATACTCTTGTAGAACCCCCAAAGGTGATCTAGTTACCGATGCCCAGAGCATACTTAAATTATGGAGGGAACACTTCTCCAGCCTGCTGAATGGCAGTGAACGCACAACACCAGGAGAAAGCGAACCCGATACCCCAATCGATGACGATGGAGCAGACGTTCCATTGCCCGACCATGAAGAAGTTCGAATAGCAATTGCCCGCCTGAAAAACAACAAAGCGGCAGGGGCCGATGGATTGCCGGCCGAGCTATTCAAACACGGCGGCGAAGAGCTGATAAGGTGCATGCATCAGCTTCTTTGCAAAATATGGTCGGACGAAAGTATGCCCAACGATTGGAATTTAAGTGTGCTATGCCCAATCCACAAAAAAGGAGACCCCACAATCTGCGCCAACTACCGTGGGATTAGCCTCCTCAATATCGCATATAAGGTTCTGTCGAGCGTATTGTGTGAAAGATTAAAGCCCACCGTCAACAAACTGATTGGACCTTATCAGTGTGGCTTTAGACCTGGTAAATCAACAACCGACCAGATATTCACGATGCGCCAAATCTTGGAAAAGACCCGTGAAAGGAGAATCGACACACACCACCTCTTCGTCGATTTCAAAGCTGCTTTCGACAGCACGAAAAGGAGCTGCCTTTATGCCGCGATGTCTGAATTTGGTATCCCCGCAAAACTAATACGGCTGTGTAAACTGACGTTGAGCAACACAAAAAGCTCCGTCAGAATCGGGAAGGACCTCTCCGAGCCGTTCGATACCAAACGAGGCTTCAGACAAGGCGATTCCCTATCGTGCGACTTTTTCAACCTGCTTCTGGAGAAAATAGTTCGAGCTGCAGAACTTAACAGAGAAGGTACCATCTTTTATAAGAGTGTACAACTGCTGGCGTATGCCGATGATATTGATATCATCGGCCTCAACACCCGCGCCGTTAGTTCTGCTTTCTCCAGACTAGACAAGGAAGCAAAAGAAATGGGTCTGGCAGTGAACGAGTGCAAGACGAAATATCTCCTGTCATCAAACAAACAGTCGTCGCACTCGCGACTTGGCACTCACGTCACTGTTGACAGTCATATCTTTGAAGTTGTAGATAATTTCGTCTATCTTGGAACCAGCGTAAACACCACCAACAATGTCAGCCTAGAAATCCAACGCAGGATAACTCTTGCCAACAGGTGCTACTTCGGACTAAGTAGGCAATTGAGAAGCAAAGTCCTCTCTCGACAAACAAAAACCAAACTCTATAAGTCTCTCATAATTCCCGTCCTCCTATATGGTGCAGAGGCTTGGACGATGACAACAACCGATGAGTTGACGTTGCGAGTTTTCGAGAGAAAGGTTCTGCGAAAGATTTATGGTCCTTTGCGCGTTGGCCACGGCGAATATCGCATTCGATGGAACGATGAGCTGTACGAGATATACGACGACATTGACATAGTTCAGCGAATTAAAAGACAGCGGCTACGCTGGCTAGGTCATGTTGTCCGGATGGATGAAAACACTCCAGCTCTGAAAGTATTCGACGCAGTACCCGCCGCGGGAAGCAGAGGAAGAGGAAGACCTCCACTCCGTTGGAAGGACCAAGTAGAGAAGGACCTGGCCTCGCTTGGAATATCCAATTGGCGCCACGTAGCGAAGAGAAGAAACGACTGGCGCGCTGTTGTTGACTCGGCTATAATCGCGTAAGCGGTGTCTACGCCAGTAAAGAAGAAGAATAGCTAACTTTGGTTTTCTAAGTAATATTTTGAGAAATACATATATAGTTACTATGAAGCTGATACTGAAATTCATTTTTAAATAAGCTTGGACATTCTTCGGGTGAGTTTAAATCAAAGCCATCTTTGAAGAGAAAAGTTTAGATATTAGAAAAGTTAACTCAGTAAGTTGGAAGAAATCAAAGATGTTTGCAATAGTTATTTAAGAAGAAAATCATTGTGTGGAATTCCTCTTAAAAATGATGTCATATTGTATGGTTTTCATTAATATATTACTGGATAAATGAGCCTCATCCCCCGACCTTAACATACACACCACACCAGCACACAACATCGGCTCAGACTCACAACACTGATACGCAACTTTTACCACACTCACCATATAACCACTTACAATGTTCAGTATATACTACTCACGAGAGTACCACACATCGACACCTACACATAAGTACATCACAATCACACCAGTTGATTCCTCACACAAATGGAATAAAATGACAGATAGGGGATTCCTCATACATTCAATAACAACAGCGATTTGTCATACGTTTTCGCGATCATATCACGTTCCGAGTGATTGGAATATCTATCTCGTTTACAAAATTGAAAAACTCTGTTTTTTTTTTTTATAAAATTCTCCACATATAATCGTTTTAGTTTTTATTTTTTGAATAAGTACGAAGGGCAAGTTAGAAATGTGAATGCGCGCTAATACAATTACGGTATTTATAACCTGTTCCTCATAATACTATTAAAAGTAAGTAGGTCAGTTTCTACAACCGTAAAAAAACACTAACTATATAATTATCAATAACGACTTGAAAAATTATTTACAAGGACCAAAAGCAGCTGTGGAGTGTAAAACAAACATATTATCAAAAATTTTCCGACAGAAGACAAACAAATGTATGGATATTACATAATATGCTTTATTTAATGTTCAGGGATTTGTCTTACATACACGCACTGCATAAGTAAATTTTCATTGCGATAGATAAAACTGGTTATTAACGTAAGTATTACCCACTTTAGGGATTTACGAAAATCTAATGTATTTTTAAGTAGGCTGTCATAACGGCAATAGAATAGTAATAATAGAAAGTGAGCTATAATTTCTCATTACACCTGAATAATTTACATAGACTCCGCGATTTATTTACATATCCTGTCCTAAAACATATAAATAATAAGCATAATGATAGGAAAAATACTAACCAAAACAATGATGAAAATATTACGAGCTTGTGTACTTAATAAGGCTGACTTGGCAATTTTTGGGCTAACGGAGATAAGAAATAAGTTTAAGTACTGCTCACTTTTCTCATACTTCGTGTCGCGAGTACACCCACGTTTGACCATCCTTATAAATAATTAATAATATTACAGAAGTCAAATGCCCTCCAAATTACCAAATCATCAGTTAATAACCTAATTACAGTGACCGTTATAAGTATGACACGAGTCTGTCGACTGCTTTTCGGCATATTATGTGGGCTATAATAAAATCTAGACAGACACAAAAATTAAGATTTTCTGGCACAGATTACTTAATCACCTATATTAAATAGCCGTAGACATGTGGGTAATGAAAATTAATCATTCCTAAATGACATGAACAAACTGTTTTATGGGTGCATAGTTTAGTAGCAGTAGGGTTGTTTTTGAATCACATAAGTAAAATAAATAATAATTATGCTTACTCATTTGAGACATAATAACGATTAGAACCGCAAAATATGAGTATTTAACCGGTTGTTAACCATGTTTCTAAAACGAAAGACTACAAAAGAACATGTAGCATGATGTTACCATCAGAGGTGAATGGACACTCGCATGAGACAAGCTTTGGATTGCTTAGCGATCTTCACTGAATGCTTTGTGTCACTAAAGTAACGGGTGAGCCACCTAACGTTTTAAATTTGAATTATCTATATTTCGACATTAGAAACGTCAAATACTATTCGGAAAGTGACAGATATTCAGTAAAAACTCTAAACTTTACGAAATGGGTCGCTATTTACTATTCTACAGCTCGCAGATTGGGCAGAAGATCGTTTGACAGAGGATGGTCAATTTTACCGAAAAATCATCTTTTCGGACGAGGCTCACTTCCACCTCGATGGTTACGTTAACAAGCAGAATTGTCGCATTTGGGGCACAGAAAACCCGCACGTAATCGTCGAGAAGCCAATGCCCCCAGCACGAATCACTGTATGGTGCGGATTTTGGTCTGGTGGAATCATCGGCCCATTTTTCTTCGAAAATGAAGTAGGAACCGCCGTAACCATCAATGGTGAGCGATATCGCGCAATGTTAACCGAATTTTTCTTCAAGCAAATTGAAGAGGAAGACTTGGACAACATTTGGTTCCAGCAGGATGGCGTTCGTGCCATACAGCAAACGCTACGCTCAATCTTTTACGCCCTATCTTCGAAAATCACATAATCAGCAAAAGAGGTGATGTGAATTGTCCTCCCATAAGCTGAGATTTAACTTCGTTGGACTATTTTCTGTGGGGAGCTGTTAAAGATAAATGTTGCGCCAACCATCCAGAAACAATTCAAGATCTAAAGTACGAGATACAAGCTGCTGTAGCTACCATAAGGCCTGAAACCATCGAGAAAGTACTCCAAAA
>JAPZAG010002608.1:0-15637 GCA_027475135.1 Bactrocera correcta | reverse complement strand
TTGTTTAAGCGGCGAAGGCGTTTAGTTGGGAATCAGGGTTAGCTTTTCTATGAGTGGTGTGTGTATGCGATGTGTGTATGGAGTCCAACCCCTGGCCACCAGTCCAGAGCTCAACTGGTAGTAATTTCGGTTACAAGGTCTGACTGGAGACTTATTCTGGTACCACGGGGAGCAGGAGCCCTTGGAGTTCGCTCCAACCTGCTTATGCGAACTGGTCCCACGCGGTGTATCGTGGGGGTGGTGGTTAAAACCCAAAGCGGGAAGAACTTTGTCAGTTGAATGTGGAATTGCATTGCCGGACCCAAAGTACGGCATATCCTACCAAGGAGGTTAGTGTGCCCATTCCCCAATGTCAATTGGTACTGAAAATGCCTGATATTTCAAGGCTATAATCAACGCATTGATTTGATCCGCTGTCCTCTTAAGGGCCTTGGGGTAAGGCTGTCATCAGCAAGTACTCACGTTAAATACCGGAATTTGTAAGAACTAACATCCCCCAGCGAACAGGGGGTAAAATTTGCCTGCGGTGAAGTATTGCCTAGAAATTTCAGCATAGTTTTTTGTCAAAAATAGTGCTATAATACTTAGCTTAAAAAATATTATAGACTTTGAATGATATTCCTTCTAAAGAAGGAATTGAGTTGACTTTCTGTTGTGTCCAATTGGTATAGCAAAAGCTAAAAGGTCTGACCGAAGAATTATGTCTTGTATCACGGTTAGCAGTTAGCTCTTGAAGTTCGCACCAGAGTCTCTGGGAGAAGAAGAGTTCCTTCAAGAGAATTGACCATATATCTGTTTTAAAACAACATTTTTCGAGAATATAAAAAAAGACCAAATCCAAGGTTGAATATTTTTTTCAATCCATATTATCAGCTTTTTTGCAGGCTTATAGTTTTGTGGGTTAAAAATTTACTCACAAATACAAAGTGATTAAATCATTGAAATTAATCCGTAAATTAAAATAAAAATTAATTCTAATACATATAGAATATTACATATTGAGATAAAATGTAGTAGAGTTGCCAAGCTCTCAAGCACTCGGAATTAATTTTTTGGATAAAATGTAAGCTGTCCAAATTCACTTAAATTAATTTATGAACAAGAAGTATACATAAGATTTTAATAAATTCTGCAGCGAAATGTGAAAAGTTTCCCATATCATGAATTACTACTCGTTTCAGTGTTCATTTATTTAATTGTCAAAGATTGACAATATCGGCATACAAAAATGACAGCGAAATATTTCACAATCATAGAATCCATAATTATTGTCAATTTGTGTTGCTGATTAAAGTCATATAGCAATTACTTCTTACGTACGTAACACATTTATACATACATATATACATATGCACATATATACACATATACATATATATATATATATATATATATATATATATATATATATATATATATATATATATATATATATAAAGTTAACGCCAAATACGTTAACAGTGCCAAAGGCACCTCACTTCCGTTCTCAAGCTTTTGCTGACGCAACACACGCGCCGACGTTTGCTTGCAACACCCAAACTTCACTTCCGCTCCCAAGCTTTTGCTAACGCAGCACACGCGCCAATGTTCTGGCAGCGATCAGAAGGGAGTTCTAGGAATCCGATCACCAGGCAAGACAGGTGACCGGATTAGTTAAGGCTAGTTTAAGGTTACATTTAAGTTTGATAATTGTAATCATTTCAGTCTGTTTCTAGACTTCAATAAAAACGGCCAGAGCTCGTGCTCTGACCAAAATAAATAATAAATTTTTTTATTATTTCCCGCGTAGGGGAAATTAACTGGCGCCCGAGCAGGGACCGCTCGCGAAAAAGTTTACGCGGCCGGTTAAAGAGTCCTCTAAAAAAAGGACAATTAAAATATAAAGTGCAAGTGCAATCTGGTGAAAAGTTGAAGTTACAAATTTCAGCATTTGCAATAGCTGAAGAATAAATGAAATTTTTTTTACAAAGTTAAACTAACTCAAGCTAAATAAATAATATTTAGACAGAATTAAGTAGTTATTCAATCGCAATTATCGAAGCACAGTGCAACAAAATTTTAAACAAATTATTGAAGAAAACAGTACGCACACAATAAATAAAGTGTATTTTTGCGCGAACGCAGAACAAACAGAAAGTTATAAGCGAAAATTTAAAAGTGCATAAAAGTAATTCACAAACTAACGGCAGTTGGAAAATTATAAAAGTGAAACAAAAATCGCTGAACGCTAAGAAATTTATAAGAAAGACAGTGAATGAAAATATTTAAGTTTAAAAATTCACAAAGGGAAAACCAAAAGTTTATACCGTTTGATGTGCTTCCTCGTACATGTGCAAATATTGCCGCAATGAGTTCGTGTATCTAACTAAGGCAGAAACAAAAAGAAACCGGTAACTGTAAATCATCAAAAGTGCTTGTGTGTGCAGAAATAAAGCCGATCTGCCGAAACCCAATCGCAATATTGGCGAAAAATAGCAAGCAGAATATCCACAAGAAGACTCCTCAACCCACGCTTGGAAGAGGACGACGAGGAACGTGCGACTAGGAAGATCCCAAGTAGCCAGCAGGAGGAAAGGGAGCAATCTCCAGCGTCACCTCGTCATGCTTCACAGGATTTTTACGTAGCTATACATTTTTATTTATACCACATATACAATATTATAAGTAAGGAGATATTTTTTGTATTAGAAAGAAAGAGATACTAGTATTAAGAAGATCAAATAAAAACAAAATTATAAACAACGGCTTGTACAGCCAATAACAGAAATCTAACAATATTTTATAATACAGCTTAATTCTGCGATTCCTACGGGACCCTCCAGAAGAGAAAAGCGCCCTTTCCTAGAAAGGGTAAAAATAAAAACAAATAAAAAATAAAAAAAGAGGTATAAATATAAAATAAAATGTCGAACCCCAACAATTTGATACGCCCGCCTGTTCTGCAGGGCACGACAGCAGGTGCTCAAGAGGGCCCCTCGACCTCAGAGGCCGCCCATAGAGTAGGATTAGGAGCCAATCAGGACCAATTGACTGCAGCAGTCATGGGTGTGGTCCAAAATATTTTTCAAACGCACGGCAAGCGTCTTGTGCAAAACGCACTAAATCCAAATTCTAATTTTGCCGATTTCTCCGATCAAGGAATTGACCCGGTATATAGGAATAACTTGTCTGACCTTGATAAAATTCCGGACGTAGTCCGTTGCCTTCGAGAGTTCTCGGGTCAACCAGGAGAGTTTAACTCGTGGAAGAAATCCGTGGACAGGATTCTCCAAATTTACGAACCCATTAGGGGAACACCTAAATATTATGGAATATTAAGCGTTATTCGCAACAAAATAGTAGGGAACGCGGATATTGCCCTTGAATCGTACAATACTCCTCTAGAATGGAGAGCCATTTCAAAGTGTTTAACTCTACATTACGCCGATAAGAGGGATCTAGGAACGTTAGAGTACCAAATGATCTCTATGGTACAGGGTAACAGTAAGGTACAGGACTTTTACCAAAGAGTATATTCACACTTGTCACTAATACTAAATAAGATAGGATGCATGGACGTAAGTGACGAATCACTACACCTACTGACGCAGACCTACCGTGAGAAAGCGCTAGATACGTTTATTAGAGGTCTTAGAGGCGACCTACCCCGCCTTCTCAGTATGAGGGAACCCGCGGACTTACCACAGGCACTTCACTTGTGCCTCAAGCTGGAAAATCAGAATTTCCGTTCACATTATGCACATTACACGCAGAACGCTCCAAGAACCTTTAATGCCTATCCACCAGCAGTGCCACCAAGAAGGAACACCCAACCTTCAGCATTCTACCCAGAGCTGGCCTACATGCCACAAGCTCATAGTTATGCCCCCCAGCCGAGAGCATATAATCCCCTAGAAAAGCCATTTAACTCAGCCCAACAGACGTATAGACACAACCAAAATATTAGTAACACTTCTCAGCAACAAGCTGCTCCACCACGCCCGTTCGGACCGAAGCCTCAACCTAGGCCAGAACCAATGGACGTTGACCAATCACTTCACTCCAGAAGAGTTAATTACATGAACAGGCCACGACAGAATGACTATACTGGCAAAAGGCCACCCCAAACACTTGGACCGCAGAATAAAAAGGCCCATCTGACTCATTTCATTAACCCAGCACCGATACTTTACGACGAACAAATCGATGCTAACTGCGACTCAGAAATTGAACTACCAGGAGAAATGCCTGACGTGCATTTTTTAGCTTAACGAGCTCTTCGCTTCCCTACTTACAGACTAAAGCGAAGAGCGGTGAAATTTTTAAATTTCTAATTGACACGGGGTCAAGCAGGAATTACGTACACCCTCGACTAGCATTAAAACGAATAAAGAACGATACCCCATTTTTTGCCAAATCCATCGCAGGAAACGTACAAATCGAAGAACATACTTACATAAATTTTTTTAACATGGATACAAATTTCAAATTTTATTTGCTACCCTCATTAAAGACATTCGACGGAATTATAGGGAATGACTCACTTCGACAAATGGGAGCAATAATTTATACGAAACAGAGTTTCATAAAATTCGAAAACGGGAAAAAAGTTGCATTGAGACAACTTTCTTGCCCCACAGTTAACACGATTAACATAGAGGATAAGCATATGAGCCTTACCCAAAGGGAAGGTACGAGTAAATTAGTAAAAAAATTTCCAGGATTATTTTCGGAACCAGAAGAAAAGCTAACATACACTACCAGAGTTGTTGGCGAAATCCGAACAAAAAACGACGCACCGGTCTATACAAGATTTTACCCCTATCCCGTCGCCCTGAAAACAGAGGTCGACTCCCAAATAAAGAAATTGTTAGATGACGGTATCATAAGACCGTCTAGATCCCCATACAATTCCCCGGTTTGGATCGTGCCGAAAAAAGCAGATTCGGCAGGGAACAAACAATACAGGGTAGTCATAGATTACCGTAAGCTCAACGCGCTGACAATAGCGGACAGATATCCGATACCGGAAATTAACGAAGTGCTAGCACAATTAGGAGAAAAGAAGTACTTCTCCGTGCTCGACCTTAAAAGCGGATTCCATCAGATCCCACTAAGAGAATGTGATATTGAGAAAACGGCATTCTCAATTAAAAACGGTAAATACGAATTTACCCGATTGCCTTTTGGGCTAAAAAACGCGCCGTCCATTTTTCAAAGGACACTAGATGATATATTGAGCGAACATATCAGCAAAATATGCTATGTATATATAGACGACATCATCATCTTCAGCGAAACAGAGGGCGAACACCTCGACCATATTAATAAAATTTTTAAAACTCTAAACGCTGCAAATATGAAAGTGCAGCTCGATAAATGCAAATTTTTTCAAAAATCCGTAGAATTTTTGGGGTTCATAATCTCCCCAGACGGCATAAAAACAAACCCAGAAAAGGTTGAAGCAATACGGAAAATGCCACACCCTAAAACAATTAAAGAGCTCCGCTCATTTTTAGGCCTAGCAGGCTATTATCGTCGATTCGTGCGAGACTTCGCCAAAATCGCCAAACCGCTAACAACACTCCTAAGAGGGGAGGAAGGCAGGATGAGCAAAAATAAATCTGCAAAAATCCAAATTAAGTTGGACATTGATGCCATCGACGCATTTAATAAAATAAAAGAAAGCTTGGTCTCCAAAGACCTAATGCTAACATATCCCAATTTCGAGGAAGAATTTTCATTAACGACAGACGCCTCAAATCATGCCATAGGCGCAGTCTTGGCACAGAAAGACAGACCCATAACGTTCTTATCAAGAACCTTAAATAAAGCTGAAGAAAATTATGCAGCTAATGAGAAAGAAATGCTCGCCATCATATGGGCATTGAACTCGCTCAGAAATTACCTTTACGGTACGGCCAAAGTGCATATTTATACTGATCATCAACCCTTAACATACGCCTTGAGCAACAAAAATAATAACTCTAAAATGAAGCGCTGGAAAGCAATATTGGAAGAGTACAACTATGAGTTACACTACACACCAGGTAAATCTAATGTCGTCGCAGACGCCTTGTCGAGACCCTCACAAGTAAATTCTCTAACAGTAACTCAACATAGCGACGAAAGCTCAAGCCACAATTTAATTTATAGCGTGGAAACCCCAATTAATGCGTTTAAGAACCAAATTTTTTTAACCACTGATCAGATCCGTAGTTACCAATTTAAAATTGTATTCCCTACCTACCATAGGCATTTAATTACGGAACCAAGTTACACCCAAAACAACCTAATTAGCCTCCTTAAGAGATACCTTAATCCCTCCGTCGTAAACTGTATTAAAACAGACGAACGGACACAAGGGTTAATACAGGAATTATACCCACTCCATTTTAGTAAATACAAAGTAAGATTCTCACAGACTCAGGTGGACGACATAACCAATGAAGAAGAACAGCAAAATATAATAATTCGAACACACATGCGAGCACATAGGAATAGCATCGAAAATAAAGGTCAAATACTAGAAAGATATTACTTTCCATCAATGGGAAGGAAAATAAAAGAAGTCATTAGCAAATGCATTACCTGTAAAGAAAATAAATACGATAGACACCCCACAAAACCCTTACTCCAGCCCACACCGATACCACAATTCCCAGGGCAAATCGTACATTTGGATATCTTTATAACTAACAAGGAACTAGTCCTAACTGCACTAGACAAATTTTCCAAATACGCAATTGCGAAACCCATCAAATCCAGAGCAACGGAGGACATAAAACAACCGTTGAGAGATATTCTATACTCCTTCGTACCCGAAAAAGTTATTATAGACAATGAAAAATCTTTTAATTCCGACTCAATTAATTTCATGATCGAAAATGAATTCGGCATAGAAATCTTCCGAACACCCCCATATACAAGCTGCTCAAATGGACAAGTCGAGCGCTTCCATTCAACTTTGCAAGAGATAATGCGTTGCCTTCAAAAGGAAAAAAATACAAACTCATTCCGTGAACTGCTCGAAAAATCCGTTAAAGAATATAATTTTACCATCCATTCAACAATAAATAGGAAACCAATAGAAGCCTTTTTTGGTAGAAGGATCAATAGCGATCCAAACTTAATCAATAAAGAAAGACAGGAAATTGCAGGACGACTGTTAAAAAAACAGAACGAAGACTTAAGCTACCACAATAGGAAAAGATCACATCCCAAGGAATACCGCGTAGGAGACGTTGTATACATTAAGGTCGACAGACGAATCGGGAATAAGCTTTCCCCTAGATACAGAAAAGAAATTGTAGCCGAAAATTATAATACTACTATAAAGACAAAAACTGGTAGAATAGCCCACAAAAACAATATCCGACAATAAACACCGACATTTCTTTTCCCTTTAGAACCCTTCTATGGGTGATATCATGCACCGCCGACTTAAAATTCATGGACTATTCCTCATCCTACGTAGTTACTGTCAGTGACGGCGAAGCCAAGATACAGGACGGGACATTCAAGATTGTACACGTAATAAATCTCAATAGTTACGACGACTTTATACAAAACATACGCACTTACGTTGACAAAAATATACCCAAAAACAACATGTTTTACAATATAATCGACCACGAACTAGGACAAGCAGACGAAGTACTTAAAGAAATTAAGCCCCAGAACAATAGGAAGAAAAGAGCTATCAATGCAATTGGGACGGCATGGAAGTACCTCGCCGGAAGTCCGGACAATGAGGACCTTCAAACTATCAATCTAAACCTTCACGAACTAACCGAAAATAGCAATAAGCAAGTTATAATAAATGAAGCGCTAGGGAAAAAGATTAACCATCTAATAAATACTACAAACGAAATTGTAAACTCCATAAGAAAAGATGACCATTTTGAAACGGATATAGCCCTAAGCATAGGAAATAGAATAAGATTAGTTAAGGAGGAGTTAGTAAATGTTAAATACGCTCTACAATGGGCAAAAGAAAATGTAATAAATTCAATACTACTAAATAAAATCGAAATAAGTACGGCAATAGAAAAACTCGAAGAAGAAAACATGCCTTTCGCAAACACGGAAGAAGCATTAGAATTTGCAACAGTTAATGTAATGTATAACGAGACGATGTTATTATACATCATCAAAATACCAATAACAGGCAGGGAAACTTACAAAAACATTATAATTAAGCCGGTAAAGAAAGCTAATGGAATTGTAAACTTAAATTTTGATCGAATTATAACAAATGGAACAGAAATATTTGGAATTAAAGAAAAATGTCAATTTTCCAATCAAATCAGTATATGCAGAAGAAATCAAATAATTAATATAAGTAACAGCACATGTATACCTAATTTGATTAAAAGCCTAGATTCTTCATGCAAAATTAGTAATAACCAACACGTACCCACTGTAGAAGAAATATCACCGGGTATAATTTTATTAAATAATTTTAATGGAACAATAAATACTATTACCGAAAACTATACTGTTGCCGGAACGTACTTAATAAAATTTCATAATATATCTCTTAAGATAAATAATCAAAAGTTTTATAGTTTGGAAGCCTCTCAACTGATCGCTATACCCTCTATATTACAGCCAACCCCATCAGAAAGCGAACGCATTGATATTTTGTCAATGGAAGCTCTACACGAGCTACATATTAATAACACCAAAAGCATCGCGCTCTTAAAAACAGATGCTTTTATAAGCAAAACTTCGATGCTGTCACTAAGCAGCATCATAATAATCCTTCTCATATTTTCAAAATTCATCCCTAGAATCCAAAGGAAAGCAGAAATACCCAAGGTTGAAATTCCAACCGTAAATATTAGGCATATAACAAACTCTGCTGAGGCCATCGGCCTACCACCTAAAAATTTTAGAATCAATGACCTACCATATTTTTGAACGATCGAGGACGATCGCATTTAAGAGGGGAGGAGTTAACGCCAAATACGTTAACAGTGCCAAAGGCACCTCACTTCCGTTCTCAAGCTTTTGCTGACGCAACACACGCGCCGACGTTTGCTTGCAACACCCAAACTTCACTTCCGCTCCCAAGCTTTTGCTAACGCAGCACACGCGCCAATGTTCTGGCAGCGATCAGAAGGGAGTTCTAGGAATCCGATCACCAGGCAAGACAGGTGACCGGATTAGTTAAGGCTAGTTTAAGGTTACATTTAAGTTTGATAATTGTAATCATTTCAGTCTGTTTCTAGACTTCAATAAAAACGGCCAGAGCTCGTGCTCTGACCAAAATAAATAATAAATTTTTTTATTATTTCCCGCGTAGGGGAAATTAACTTATATTTATATACAAGTGTGTGTGCGCACAATTGTGCTGTTATTTTTTAATAAATTCTGATTTATGCGCGTACAACAAAAGGTCAAATACAGAATTATTAATATTTTTCAACTAAATACATACAAACACATGCATGGATGTGTGTATGTGCAGACATATGCCTAGTGAAATGTGCGTCAATTCAAATGTACCGTTGCATATACATACATACACACACATGCATACATACATACATATGTGAATACGCTTAATTGAATAGTGGAACTTGTGTCAATTTTCATTCAATCCTGATTGGCGGCTGTGGTTAAGGGACTTTGTTGGCTTTGCGTTAAGTTCCAGTTAAAATCACTGTTTGCGCTTTGTAATACAATTTAAATTAATTGAATTGACAATCTCGCAATTGAAATGATTTGTACGCTGTCACTCATTGATGATTGTCGCTGCATTTATTAGTTTATTTATTTGTGTGAGTGGCAATTGGACAATTTATTGAGCATGCATGATTATATAAAAGAAAAATCGTTTCACATCGGTCTCTTGGCACTGAGAGTTGGTAATATTTAATGTGATTGCGCAATATAAATTGTTTTACAAATGTTCACAGCAATTGAAAATCAGTAGAAGGTCATATGTAAAGGGTTGTGTGAAGCTTGGTATTTACTATTATACATAGTAAGTGCACATGTATCAGAGAACTGCAACAAATAATAAAATTTTGTTCATAATCGGGTATTGATCCGTTCCTCTGTATGATTCTGTCAATTCGATTCATGTACAAGACCCAGTGGGGCTTGGAAGTAGGAAAGAATTGGATACTTCCTACTGAAAAAATAAGTAGAGGTACTTTCCTACAATAATACTATCTAATTTCGTTTTTCTGATCAATGTCATTGAAGCGAAGGACCTTCACTTCGATGACGATTTTTCGCCAGTTTTAAGGCTTGTCGCAAGTCTTTAACAAACTCGCCATGGGAATATCCTTCTTTCATTGATGCCTCTGAAATCATAAAAAATTTTAGAAAATATGTATATATTTTTTCCTTTCTAAAATTATTTACTAAACAGGCAGTCGATTAACCCCTTGCATTCCTTTAAGGAGTATTTGGAATGAATGCCATCGTAGTTCAACTGAACAATAAGACTCCTTTCGAAAATACCCTCAATAGATTTGATAATCCCCGTTTTGCCTATTATATTTTCAATGACTTTTATCTATAGAAAAATAGGTATAATATTTATTAGTCAAATAGTGAAACTTAAGGGATTATATAGACAACTTACAGAGTCTGCACTGGTACCTCCCACTATATCTGCATTCAGTTTTTTTAATGCTTCCAAGTTGGGCAACGGGAACACACTTCTTGTTCCATGGGAGCCTACATCTATTAAAATTTGATGTTAGTACTTACCTTGACAACTATATATGTATACATATATATCTCCACTTTTATTTCTATGCACTTTATATTTATTGCTTAATTTATTTGCAACACCCACAAACAAAATTCGTCTTTAAAGTGAGAAATAACTTCATGGACGCGAACGTTTACCAAGAAATGCCGTTACTTCTTGAAAAAAAAAATTCAACATATCAAATACAACAATAGAAATTTGTACAAGCATACAATTTGCTGGAATCGTAAGCGACTTAGTAGCGAGGTGGAATTAAATTTATAAACCTTTTCTTCATTGGCATACCATCAATTTACGAAGTAATCACTTTCATCTTCCATAGCCAATAAGTACTTTCAAAACTAATGAAATATAGAAGTACCTTTTCCAAGTTCCACTGGGGAATCGAACTGTTTGTCTTCCAATCAGCGATAGAAAACAACTTTGAATCATTAGCGATCAGCATACACCTGAATTGTTTATGAACATTCGCATTAGCAGAAAATACCCGAAATGATGAATACTTATGCTTCCATGATTGAAATGATCGACAACCTTCGCAGATGTTCAATGCTGATACATTTTTGCCACACATGATTCAAATCAACCCAGCAGAGAATTATTGCTGTTTGCTGTACTCGTAGTTTACCCGCATCGATTCAAATAATCGTCGAAACGCTATGAACTGATATGACACGATGAACCGAACCGAAGCCAGCCATACCATTTACTCGATCATGATTCCCGAAGAACAAATTGTTCGTATTGCATCAAATCAGTTGACGCTGGCGGGTACTCGAATTGATCAACAATGTTGTTTATGATGAACTGAATTAAGTTGATTGTGTTTTTTTCACGAGTGTTTGTTCTGATTTAATCGTGCTCGTTGCAGCTCTCTGATATGTATATATATTACATACAAGCCCAATATTTGTTATCGTGGAACATACTCGTGTGTCTGAATTCATCCCTAATATTCTACTTGGTTAAATACTCTTCATAATTATTTCTTTTTTTATATTTTAAGAACAGAAGAACAGAAAGGGACCAGTCTGGATTTTTAGGCAGGTGAAGCTCCCCTGTCATTGCTTTCTAATCAGGTTATTACCTGTTTGCATATTAGGTTTAGCGTTGTCGTGATTAAAAAATATTATCTCATGTCTATACGCAAATCATGTGCAGTTTTCCGCTATGGCTAGCTTTAATTTTATGATTTATTATCGGTAGCTTCTGTCATTAATGGAGCTAAAAAACTATCGATGAGATTACTCAATAGTTTCGATAATTTAAAAATACACTAAGTTTTTCCCCTTGAAATTTATTTACTTTTCGCCGGTTATAATTAAGAGACGTTGGCTTTGTACACCTCATTTTATAAAATAATCTTTGGATTTATTTATAAAACGAAGCATGAACAATGACGGAAAACACAATAAATAATTATAATAAACTAAACATATACATTTTTCCGGGTGCAGGAACTGCCCTGAGAGAGAGTATATATGTGCCCTGAGAGTTGAAAAATTATAAAAAGGAAAAGTTTTAATACAATTACTTATGTCAGAAGAAAAGATGAAATACGTTTCAGTAGAGAGCTTTATTCTACAATAATCCACTTGCTTTTGTTTAAAGATAGTAGTTATCCGTTAGTGCTGTTCTCCCATTAGATATTTCCAATCTAGCCTGGCTAAACATTTTCTCCGACTCTGTAAAGTTAAAATTATTTAACGTAATATTCCTTTATATTCCTTATATGCACTGAAAAAGATTCTACGAGTTCTTCTAAGGTTGGCAACCATCATCACCGAGTAGTGCTTTCCGGTGCTCAACTTCAAACCTTTTTTTCTCTCGGACGTTCTTCGCCTTCGAAGCCAAAATATCCACTTTTAGATCGAGCAAGCTACTTTTGATATGTTCGCTCAGGGTTTTCTTCATTTCCATATTAAAAAGTAATGGAGAAGAATTATATGTATACATATAATAGACAGTAGCTTCCAACCGATGTTCGGGATATTGGAACGCCATCTCTTGAAATGTCGCACGTTATTGTTATGGACCCAATATAACATTATTAAACAGACCTCGTTTTGAAGCCTCATTGTAAGTGCTATTTTTCAAATCAAAACCTTTTTGAAATCAGCATGTCAACACCCTTCCGATTTGTATACAAAATCGAACAGTGAAATTATTTTAATATGTTGGTAAACATTAAAAAAAAAGGGTGTTTTGAAATTAGTTCTCCAGGGCACATGTATGGTCATATTATTCTCGAAAGATATTGCAGTAAAACAGGAGGAAATTTCCTTGAATTTAATTTACTTTGTAATAAAAAGAGATTAAAATAGTACCACCATCATCTAAATTCAAATAGGCTTTCTTATTGTTATCGTCCTTACATCGTTTATATGTATGTTCCTATGTCTTGTTTTAGAGGGAGCCAAAAAACCCGGAGAATTAGCCGGCCGAGTGGGCATCAAAATGGTGTGATATCACGCAGTTAGACTTTATCTTGTGGAGATATTTAAAGTTTAAAATCTATGCGAACAATCCCGCTTCTATTCAGGCTTTTATTTTGGAACAGTTCTTACAGTTCTGGAAACTTTACCTTACACTTATAGTGTCACCTAACTGAAGAATGATGTAATCTTCACTCTTACCAAAATAAAAATGACTACACTTTCACTGTGATAATTTTCAAAAGTAATTATATTTCCACTTGATTGACTTAATCTTGACATGAGAATCTGCACGTATACATACATATGTATATATACAAGTATGTTCTGTCAACATTTTTTCCACATTTTTAAGTGCTTGTCAAACGAGCAATAACCGTTATATGACAGTGTTAAAATTTAGACTAGTATTTAATTAATGATATTGACAGCTAAGATTACTTATCACGGTGCTTGATCTTTGCCTCACAACAGCAACTGTTCCATTTTTATAAATATTATAAAATATTTATTTTTGAACACATTTGTACTGTGAAGTACACCCATCAAAATACTTGAATGATAAGAGCACAATTTTGATATTTCGAGAGTGTTGTCACTTGACATTTCATTATCTTATTATCATAGTAATCATTTGGGGCTAAATATTATAATTAATTATACTTGTTGACAGTAACTAACTTCCAACGTTTGTTTATTTGCAAAGTTAAAGTGTGTTAAAAGTATTGCACTGCCACACTACATACCACCCTCCGAGCGAATATTCTCAATCAATATTATTTTCATATACAAGAAGAATAAGACAATCGACCAAGACCGACAGATTGACAATGGATTTAAAAAGGATCAAATCTGGCCCGTTTCAATTATGAAAAAATTTAGTTTTGTGATTTTGTGGTAAATTATTATTCTCTATTGACGGCTTCATCATAAAAAGTAGAACGGGTCTAAACCTAAATGAAACGTAATGTATTGTAAAATCTAAAACCGCTGGTTACAGAATATCTGTGGGTGAAAAATTCTGTTTTCAGATTTGACTTCAGGGTAACAAACTGCATTCAAAACACCTAAGAATTTTCATGATGAAGCGGTCAGTAAAGAATAATAATGAAAGGTTCAAATCGTGAAATGCACTTTGCGGTGCCAATGGTTTGGAGAGAACCTAAAGACCATGTTACGGACTGATATTTTTGCCTCAAAAATATTAAAGGTATTGGTCCGAAGTCTAAGCATACCATCAGTTTAAAGACCTGTCAAACACAGTGAACAACTTCCTATTCCAAAGACACCAGAATCTGGAGTCTCGATGAAAAACTAGAATCGACTAGCTCTTCAAGTGATGCTACAGAAACCTCAAAGGAAATGATAACCGATCTTTAATTTGATTTAGCAGAATGTTCAACAGTGCTGCATCCAGACTAAAAAGTTGGAATTTTTTCCAAAGTGATGTAAATTTTACTTTTTACAGAAAAAGACAGAAAAACCTCACAAATTGCTTTCTTTAAGAAGGAGATCTAGTATCAGTGGTGTATTTACACTAGGGGCAGTCGGGGCTAGTGCCCAGGGCGGCAATTTTTCTAGGACGGCAAAATTTGGAAAGTAGAAAAAAAGTGAGCTGTCAGTTGACAGCTGGCAGATGTGAAACATCGAACTTATTTTAAAAAAGTAATAGCAGAGAACGTATGTATATTGTATCAGGAATTTATTCAGGTTTACAGGCAAGAATTCGTGAAATCTTGCAGAAGATGCTCCTTTTGCTGCTCATTCTATGAATTTAGTTAGAGTTCACACAGTAGAATGCGCGCCAGAAGCTGCTTCTTTCTTTAATACTGTACAAACTTTATACTCGTATAACTTCTTTACTGCATCGACGCACTGCTGGGAAGTTTTACAATTTCATACTGGAAAAAGAAGCTGTTCATGTACTTAATCAACATTTCGACGAAATAATCGAGACTTTAATTATTATTGAAGAAAATATGGAAGAAAATGCAATTACAAGGCAAGAAGCTAAAGGTTTACGAATTCAATTGGAGCGACTTGAAACATAATTTATGCAGATACTTTGGCATTTTTTACTCTCACAATTCAATGCTGTAGCATTGCTGACGTGATCGACGATTATCGTGGTTTGATCAAAGTTGTTGCTATTACGAAAAATGAATTCGAAATCTATGAAAAAACTGCTTTAAATATTTCAGAGATAAAATAATATAAAACGACAGTTTCTAGAAAAAGAAAGACAAAATTACATGCTGATGAATCACGGGATGAAGATGTACAACTGTCAGGTCGAGACCAATTTAGAGTCAACACTTTTAATGTCATTCTTTAAAAATATAGATTTTGAATTGTGAAAAAGATGTGTTGCATATGAAAATATTCATGAAAAGTTCTCAGTTATTATTGAATTTGGGAATTTGGACAATAGAGAGCTTCGTGACCGAGGTAAACGTTTACAAAATGTTTATTCTTCAGATCTTGAGTC
>JAPZAG010002607.1:0-15643 GCA_027475135.1 Bactrocera correcta | reverse complement strand
TCTTTAACGCACTGAAATTTATACAAAGCCATAACGGCATAACGGCAGTGTATTTCGAAGTATTCCGTAATCTTATATTTAGATATAAAGCCGAATTTGTTGTATATACGCATTTAGCAATCGATATCGAAATTCTTCAAATCATTAGTTTAACATATTTAAAATAATTAACCTTCTTTAACGTAATGAAGATGATATAAAGTCATGGCGGCCTAACGACAGTGCATTTAGAAGAATTCCGTAATCTTATATTTAGGTATAAATTCGATTTTGTTGTATATACGCATTTAGCAATCGATACCGAAATGCTTCAAATAACTGGTTTAGCATATTTAGGTTAATTAACCTTCTTTATCTTACTGAAGTTGACATAAAGCCTTAACGGTATAACTGCAGTGCATTTAGAAGAATTCCTTAATCTTATATTTAAGTATAAAGTCGATTTTGCTGTATATACAAATTTAGCATCCGATATCGAAATGCTTCAAATCATTAGTTTGATATATTTAAGTTAATAAAGCTTCTTTAACGCACTGAAGTTAACATAAAGCCACGGCGGCATAACGGCAGTGCATGTAGAAGAATTCCGTAATGTTATATTTAAGTGCAACGTCGATTCTGTTGTATATACACATTTAGCAATCGATATCGAAATGCTTCAAATCACTAGTTTACTATATTTGAGTTAATAAAACATCTTTATTTTACTGAAGTCTGCAAAAGCCTTAACGGCATAACGGCAGTGCATTTAGAAGAATTACGTAGTCTTATATTTAGATATAAAATCGATTTTCTTGTACATACGCATTTAGCGATCGATATCGAAATTCTTCAAATAAATTAGTTTAACATATTTAAAATAATTAACCTTCTTTAACGTAATGAAGATGATATAAAGTCATGGCGGCCTAACGACAGTGCATTTAGAAGAATTCCGTAATCTTATATTTAGGTATAAATTCGATTTTGTTGTATATACGCATTTAGCAATCGATACCGAAATGCTTCAAATAACTGGTTTAGCATATTTAGGTTAATTAACCTTCTTTATCTTACTGAAGTTGACATAAAGCCTTAACGGTATAACTGCAGTGCATTTAGAAGAATTCCTTAATCTTATATTTAAGTATAAAGTCGATTGTGCTGTATATACAAATTTAGCATCCGATATCGAAATGCTTCAAATCATTAGTTTGATATATTTAAGTTAATAAAGCTTCTTTAACGCACTGAAGTTAACATAAAGCCACGGCGGCATAACGGCAGTGCATGTAGAAGAATTCCGTAATCTTATATTTAAGTGCAAAGTCGATTCTGTTGTATATACACATTTAGCAATCGATATCGAAATGCTTCAAATCATTAGTTTACTATATTTGAGTTAATTAAACATCTTTATTTTACTGAAGTCTACAAAAGCCTTAACGGCATAACGGCAGTGCATTTAGAAGAATTACGTAATCTTATATTAGATATAAGATCGATTTTCTTGTACATACACATTTAGCAATCGATATCGAAATTCTTCAAATCATTAGTTTAACATATTTAAAATAATTAACCTTCTTTAACGTAATGCAGGTGATATAAAGCCATGGCGGTATAATGGCAGTGCATTTAGAAGAATTACGTTATCTTATATTTATGTATAAAGTCGATTTTCTTGTATCGACATGCTTCAAATCATTAGTTTAACATATTTAAGTTAATATACCTTCTTAAACGCACTGAAGTCTTCATAAAGCCTTAACGGTATGACTGCAGTGCATGTAGAAGAATTCCGTAATCTTATATTTAGGTATAAAGTCGGTTTTATTGTATATACTCATTTAGCAATCGATATCGAAATGCTTCAAATCATTAGTTTAATATATTTAAGTTAACAAAGCTTCTTTAACGCACTGAAGTTAATATAAAGCCATGGCGGCATAACGGCAGTGCATGTAGAAGAATTCCGTAATCTTATATTTAAGTATAAAGTCGATTTTGTTGTATATACACATTTAGCAATCGATATCGCAATGCTTCAAATCATTAGTTTACTATATTTAAGTTAATTAAACATCTTTATTTTGCTGAAGTCTACAAAAGCCTTAACGGCATAACGGCAGTGCATTTAGAAGAATTACGTAATCTTATATTTAGGTATAAAGTCGATTTTCGTGTATATACTCATATAGCAATCGATATCGAAATGCTTCAAATCATTAGTTTAATATATTAAAGTCAATAAAGCTTCTTTAACGCACTGAAGTTAACAAAAAGCCTTAACGGTATAACTGCAGTGCATTTAGAAGAATTCCGTATTCTTATATTTAGGTATAAAGTCAATTTTCTTGTATTTACATACTTAGCAATCGATATCGAAATCGATATTCAAGTTAATTAACCCTCTCTGTCTTACTGAAGTCTACATAAAGCCTTAACGGCATAACGGCAGTGGATTTAAAAGAATTCCGTTATCTTATATTTAGGTATAAATTTGATTTTTTTGTATGTACACATTTAGCAAGGGATATCGAAATGCTTCAAATCATTAGTTTAACATACTTAAGTTCATTAACCTTCTTTAACGTATTGAAGTTGATATAAAGCCTTGCCGGCATAACGGCAGTGCATTTAGAAGAAGTCCGTAGTCTTATATTTAGGTATAAAGTCGGTTTTCTTGTATATACACATTTAGTAATCGATAACGAAATGCTTCAAATCATTAGTTTTACATATTTAAGTTAATTAACCTTCTTTATCTTACTGAAGTTTACATAAAGCCATAACGGTATAACGGCAGTGCATTTGAATGAATTCCGTAATCTTCTATTAAGGTAAAAAGTCGATTTTGTTGCATATACACATTTAGCAATCGATATCGAAATGCTTCATCTCATAAGTTTAACATATTTAAGTTAATAAACCTTCTTTAACGATCTGAAGTTGGCATATAGCCATGGCGACATAACGACAGTACATTTGGAAGAATTCCGTAGTCTCATATTTAGGTATAAAGTCGATTTTCTGGTATATATGCATTAAGCAGTCGATATCGAAATGCTTCAAACCATAAGTTTAACATATTTAAAATAATTAACCTTCTTTAACGTATTGAAGTTGTTACAAAGCCATGGCGGCTTAACGACAGTACATTTGGAAGAATTCCCTAATCTTATATTTAGGTATAAAGTCGATTTTCTTGTATATATATATTTCGCGATCGATATCGAAATGTTTCAGATAACTGGTTTAACATATTTAAGTTAATAAACCTTCTTTAACGCACTGAAGTCTACATAAAGCCTTAACGGTATAACTGCACTGCATTTAGAAGAACTCCGTTATCTTATATTTAGGTATAAAGTCGATTTTCTTGTATATACTCATTTTGCAATCGATATCGAAATGCGTTAAATCATTAGTTTAACATATTTAAGTTAATAAAGCTTTTTAGAAGAACTCCGTTAGCTTATACAAAGGTATAAAGTCGATTTTCTTGTATATACACATTTAGCAAGCGATATCGAAATGCTTCAAATCATTAGTTTAACATATTTAAGTTAATAAACCTTCTTTAACGAACTGAAGTTAACATAAAGCCACAACGGCATAACGGCAGTGCATTTAGAAGAATTCAGTTATCTTATATTTAGGTATAAAGTCGAATTTCTTGTATATACATATTTAGCAATCGATATCGAAATGCTTCAAATCATTACTTTAACATATTTAAGTTAATAAACCTTCTTTAACGAACGGAAGTTGGCATAAAGCCATGGCGACATAACGGCAGTGCATTTAGAAGAATTCCGTAATCTTATATTTAAGTGCAAAGTCGATTCTGTTGTATATACACATTTAGCAATCGATATCGAAATGCTTCAAATCATTAGTTTACTATATTTGAATTAATTAAACATCTTTATTTTACTGAAGTCTACAAAAGCCTTAACGGCATAACGGCAGTCCATTTAGAAGAATTACGTAATCTTATATTTAGATATAAAATCGATTTTCTTGTACATACACATTTAGCAATCGATATCGAAATTCTTCAAATCATTAGTTTAACATATTGAAAATAATTAACCTTCTTTAACGTAATGAAGGTGATATAAAGCCATGGCGGTATAACGGCAGTGCATTTAGAAGAATTACGTTATCTTATATTTATGTATAAAGTCGATTTTCTTGTATCGACATGCTTCAATTCATTAGTTTAACATATTTAAGTTAATATACCTTCTTAAACGCACTGAAGTCTTCATAAAGCCTTAACGGTATAACTGCAGTGCATGTAGAAGAATTCCGTAATCTTATATTTAGGTATAAAGTCGGTTTTATTGTATATACTCATTTAGCAATCGATATCGAAATGCTTCAAATCATTAGTTTAATATATTTAAGTTAATAAAGCTTCTTTAACGCACTGAAGTTAACATAAAGCCATGGCGGCATAACGGCAGTGCATGTAGAAGAATTCCGTAATCTTATATTTAAGTATAAAGTCGATTTTGTTGTATATACACATTTAGCAATCGATATCGTAATGCTTCAAATCATTAGTTTACTACATTTAAGTTAATTAAACATCTTTATTTTGCTGAAGTCTACAAAAGCCTTAACGGCATAACGGCAGTGCATTTAGAAGAATTACGTAATCTTATATTTAGACATAAAGAAGATTTTCGTGTATATACTCATTTAGCAATAGATATCGAAATGCTTCAAATCATTAGTTTAATATATTAAAGTCAATAAAGCTTCTTTAACGCACTGAAGTTAACAAAAAGCCTTAACGGTATAACTGCAGTGCATTTAGAAGAATTCCGTATTCTTATATTTAGGTATAAAGTCGATTTTCTTGTATATACACTTTTAGCAATCGATATCGAAATGCTTCAAATCATTAGTTTAGCATATTTAAGTAAATTAAACTTCTTTAACGTATAAAGTCGATTTTCTTGTATATATACATATAGCAATCGATATCGAAATGCTTCAAGTCATTAGTTTAACATATTTAAGTTAATAAACCTTCTTTAACGCACTGACGTCTTCATAAAGCCTTAACGGTATAACTGCAGTGCATTTAGAAGAATTCCGTATTCTTATATTTAGGTATAAAGTCGATTTTCTTGTATTTACATATTTAGCAATCGATATCGAGATGCTTCAAATAACTGGTTTAACATATTCAAGTTAATTAACCCTCTCTGTCTTACTGAAGTCTACATAAAGCCTTAACGGCATAACGGCAGTGCATTTAGAAGAATTCCGTTATCTTATATTTAGGTATAAATTTGATTTTCTTGAATGTACACATTTAGCAAGCGATATCGAAATGCTTCAAATCATTAGTTTAACATATTTAAGTTAATTAACCCTCTTTATCTTACTGAAGTCCACAAACGCCTTATCGGCATAACGGCAAAGCATTTAGAAGAATTACGTAATCTTATATTTAGGTATAAAGTCGATTTTCTTGTATATACACATTTAGCAATTGATATCGAAATGTTTCAAACCATTAGTTTAACATATTTAAAATAATTAACCTTCTTTAACGTATTGAAGGCGATATAAAGCCATGGCGGCATAACGGCAGTACATGTGGAAGAATTCTGTAATCTTATATTTAGGTATAAAGTCGATTTTCTTGTATATACAAATTCAGCAATTTATATCGAAAATCTTCAAATCATTAGTTTAACATATTTAAGTTAATTAACCTTCTTTAACGTAATGAAGGTGATATAAAGCCAGGGCGGCATAACGACAGTGCATTTGGAAGAATTCCGTTATCATATATTTAGGTATAAATTTGATTTTCTTGTATATACGCATTTAGCAATCGATATCGAAATGCTTAAAATCATTAGTTTAACATATTTAAGTTAATTAACCTTCTTTAACGTATTGAAGTTGATATAAAGCCATGGCGGCATAACGACAGCACATTTGGAAGAATTCCGTAATCTTGTTTGGGTATAAATTCGATTTTCTTGTATATATACATATAGCAATCGATATCGAAATGCTTCAAATCATTAGTTTAACATATTTAAGTTAATTAACCTTCTTTAACGTGTTGAAGTTAATATAAAGCTATGGCGGCATAACGGCAGTGCATTTAGAAGAATTCCGTAATTTTATATTTAGGTATAAAGTCGATTTTCTTGTATATACACTTTTAGCAATCGATAACGAAATGCTTCAAGTCATTAGTTTAACATATTTAAGTTAATTAACCTTCTTAATCTTACTGAAGTTTACATAAAGCCATAACGGTATAACGGCAGTGCGCTTGGAAGAATTCCGTAATCTTATATTTAGGTATAAAGTCGATTTTCTTGTATATACTCATTTTGCAATCGATATCGAAATGCTTTAAATCATTAGTTTAACATATTTAAGTTAATAAAGCTTTTTAGAAGAACTCCGTTAGCTTATACTAAGGTATAAAGTCGATTTTCTTGTATATACACATTTAGCAATCGATACCGAAATGCTTGAAATCATTCGTTTAACATATTTAAGTTAATTAACCTTCTTTAACGTATTGAAGTTGACATAAAGCCATGGCGGCATAACGGCAGTGCATTTAGAAGAATTCCGTTATCTTATATTTAGGTATAAAGTCGATTTTGTTGTATATATACATATAGCAATCGATATCGAAATGCTTTAAATCATTAGTTTAACATATTTAAGTTAATTAACCTTCTTAATCTTACTGAAGTTTACATAAAGCCATAACGGTATAACGGCAGTGCACTTGGAAGAATTCCGTAATCTTATATTTAGGTATAAAGTCGATTTTCTTGTATATACTCATTTTGCAATCGATATCGAAATGCTTTAAATCATTAGTTTAACATATTTAAGTTAATAAAGCTTTTTAGAAGAACTCCGTTAGCTTATACTAAGGTATAAAGTCGATTTTCTTGTATATACACATTTAGCAATTGATACCGAAATGCTTCAAATCATTAGTTTAACATACTTAAGTTAATTAACCTTCTTTAACGTATTGAAGTTGATATAAAGCCATGCCGGCATAACGGCAGTGCATTTAGAAGAAGTCCGTAGTCTTATATTTAGGTATAAAGTCGGTTTTCTTGTATATACACATTTAGTAATCGATAACGAAATGCTTCAAATCATTAGTTTTACATACATAGCTTTCTCATGCCCAAATCTTGGTTTAATATGTGACAAACTCGTTCTTTTGACATCTTCATAATCTCAGCTATTTCCTTAACTTTAATCCGGCGGTCGTCTAATACCAATTGATGAACTTTAGCGATGTTATCGTTAGTGGTTACAGCTTTTGGACGCCCAGGACGTTCATCATCTTCCAAGCTCCTGCGACCACGTTTAAATTCATCTGCCCAAAATTTTAAGGTGATAAACGATGGTGCAGAGTCACCGTGCACAGAGTCCAACTCATCTTTGATTTGTGAAAGCGTATTGCCATTCAAAAATAAAAATTTAATTACAGCTCGATATTCAATCTTTTCCATTTTGGGGAAATCACCGAAATAGACTCACAAAAACGACTGTCAACAGATAATTGCGCAAGATAAATTTCGGAAATTTTGGCGAGTAGAAATTATGATATGCACACTTTGAAGTAGAAACTTTTTTCAGAGGTACCGCTAGCTTTACGTTGAGGTCGGTTATTTATCAGACGGCCCTCGTATTTAAGTTAATTAACGCTCTTTATCTTACTGAAGTCTACAAAAGCCTTAGCGGCATAACGGCAGTGCATTAAGAAGAACTACGTAATCTTAGCTATGAATTCGATTTTCTTGTATATACACATTTAGCAGTCGATATCGAAATGCTTCAAATTATTAGTGTAAAATATTTAAGTTAATAAACCTTCTTTAACGTATTGAAGGTGATACAAAGCCATGGCGGCATAACGACAGTGCATTTAGAAGAATTCCGTAATCTTATATTAAGGTATAAAGTCGATTTTCTTGTATATACACATTTGGCAATCGATATCGAAATGCTTCAAATCATTAGTTTTACATATTTAAGTTAATTAACCTTTTTATCTTACTGAAGTTTACATAAAGCCATAACAGCATAACGGCAGTATATATTTGGGTGAATTCTGTAATCTTTTACTTAGGTATAAAATCGATTTTCTTGTACATACACATTTAGCAATCGATATCGAAATGCTTCAAATCATTAGTTTAGCATATTTAAGTAAATTAAACTTCTTTAACGTACTGAAATTTATGTAAGGCCTTAACGGTATAACTGCAGTGTAATTAAGGATAAAGTCGATTTTCATGTATATACAGATTTAGCAATCGATATCGAAATGCTTCAAATCATTAGTTTAACATATTAAAGTTAATTAACCTTTTTTATCTTACTGAAGTTTACATAAAGCCATAACGGCATAAGGGCAGAATATATTTGGGTGAATTATGTAATCTTTTACTTAGGTATAAAATCGATTTTCTTGTACATACACATTTAACAATCGATATCGAAATGCTTCAAATCATTAGTTTAGCATATTTAAGTAAATTAACCTTCTTTAACGTACTGAAATTTACATAAAGCCTTAACGGTATAACTGCAGTGCATTTAGAAGAATTCCGTATTCTTATATTTAGGTATAAAGTCAATTTTCTTGTATGTACACATTTAGCAATCGATGTCGAAATGCTTCAAATCATTAGTTTAACATATTCAAGTTAATTAACCCTCTCTATCTTACTGAAGTCTACATAAAGCCTTAACGGCATAACGGCAGAGCATTTAGAAGAATTCCGTTATCTTATATTTAGGTATAAAGTCGATTTTCTTGTATATATACATATAGCAATCGATAGCGAAATGCTTCAAATCATTAGTTTAACATATTTAAGTTAATTAACCTTCTTTAACGTATTGAAGTTAATATAAAGCCATGGCGGCATAACGGCAGTGCATTTACAAGAATTCCGTAATTTTATATTTAGGTATAAAGTCGATTTTCTTGTATTTACATATTTAGCAATCGATAGCGAAATGCTTTAAGTCATTAGTTTAACATATTTATGTTAATTAACCTTCTTTATCTTACTGAAGTCTACATAAAGCCATATCGGTATAACGGCAGTGCACTTGGAAGAATTCTGTAATCTTATATTTAGGTATAAAGTCGATTTTCTTGTAAATACTCATTTAGCAATCGATATCGAAATGCTTTAAATCATTAGTTTAACATATTTAAGTTAATAAAGCTTCTTTAGAAGAACTCCGTTAGCTTATACTAAGGTATAAAGTCGACTTTCTTGTATATACACATTTAGCAATCGGTACCGAAATGCTTCAAATCATTAGTTTAACATATTTATTTAAGTTAATTAACCTTCTTTAACGTATTAAAGTTGACATAAAGCCATGGCGGCATAACGGCAGTGCATTTAGAAGAATTCCGTTATCTTATATTTAGGTATAAAATCGATTTTGTTGTATATATACATATAGCAATCGATATCGAAATGCTTCAAATCATTAGTTTAACACATTTAAGTTAATTAACCTTCTTTAACGTATTGAAGTTGATATAAAGCTATGGCGGCATAACGGCAGTTCATTTAGAAGAATTCCGTAATCTTATATTTAGGTGTAAAGTCGATTTTGTTGTACATACACATTAAGCAATCGATATCGAAATTCTTCAAATCATTAGTTTAACATATTTAAGTTAATTAACCTTCTTTAACGTATTGAAGTTGATATAAAGCTATGGCGGCATAACGACCGTACATTTGGAAGAATTCCGTAGTCTTATAATTATGTATAAAGTCGATTTTCTTGTATACACACATTTAGCTATCGATATCGAAATGCTTCAAATCATTAGTTTAACATATTTAAGTTAATTAACCTTCTTTAACGTAATGAAGGTGATATAAAGCCATGGCGGCATAACGACAGTGCAGGTAGAAGAGTTTCGTAATCTTATATTTAGATATAGAGTCGATTTTCTTGTATTTACACATTTAGCAATCGATATCGAAAATCTTCAAATCATTAGTTTAACATATTTAAGTTAGTTAACCTTCCTTAACGTAATGAAGGTGATATAAAGCCATGGCGGCATAACGACAGTGCAGGTAGAAGAGTTTCGTAATCTTATATTTAGGTATATAGTCGATTTTCTTTTATTTACACATTTAGCAATCGATATCGAAAATCTTCAAATCATTAGTTTAACATATTTAAGTTAGTAAACCTTCCTTAACGTAATGAAGGTGATATAAAGCCATGGTGGCATAACGACAGTGCAGGAAGAAGAGTTTCGTAATCTTATATTTAGGTATATAGTCGATTTTCTTGTATTTACACATTTAGCAATCGATATCGAAAATCTTCAAATCATTAGTTTAACATATTTAAGTTAGTTAACCTTCCTTAACGTAATGAAGGTGATATAAAGCCATGGCGGCATAACGACAGGGCATTTAGAAGAATTCCGTTATCTTATATTTAGGTATAAAGTCGATTTTGTTGTATTTACACATTTGCAATCGATATCGAAAATCTTCAAATCATTAGTTTAACATATTTAAGTTAGTTAACCTTCCTTAACGTAATGAAGGTGATATAAAGCCATGGCGGCATAACGACAGTGCATTTAGAAGAATTCCGTTATCTTATATTTAGGTATAAAGTCGATTTTGTTGTATATACGCATTTAGCAATCGATATCGAAATGCTTCAAAGCATTAGGTTAACATATTTAAGTTAATTAACCTTCCTTAACGTATTGAAGTTGATATAAAACCATAGCGGCGTAACGACAGTACATTTGGAAGAATTCCGCAGATTTATATTTAGGTATAAAGTCAATTTTCTTGTATATAAACATTAAGCAATCGATAACGAAATGCTTCAAATCATTAGTTTAACATATCTAAGTTAATTAACCTTCTTTAGCGATCTGAAGTTGGCATATAGCCATGGCGGCATAACGGCAGTGCATGTAGAAGAATTCCGTAATCTTATATTTAGGTATAAAGTCGATTTTGTTGTATATACACATTTAGCTATCGATATCGAGATGCTTCAAATCATTCGTTTAACATATTTATGTTAATAAACTTTCTTTAACGATCTGAAGTTGGCATATAGCCATGGCGGCATAACGGCAGTGCATGTAGAAGAATTCCGTAATCTTATATTTAGGTATAAAGTCGATTTTCTTGTATATACACATTTAGCTATCGATATCGAAATATTTCATATCATTAGTTTAACATATTAAGTAAATAAACGCTTTTTACCTTACTGAAGTCTACATAAGCCTTAACGGTATAAAGGCAGTGCATTTAGAAGAATTCCGTAATGTTATAATTTTATGTTTAGGTATAAAGTCAATTTTCTTGTATATACACATTTAGCAATCGATATCGAAATGCTTAAAATAACTGGTTTAGCATATTTAAGTTAATTAACCTTCTTTATCTTACTGAAGTTTACATAAAGCCATAACGGCAGTATATTTATATGAGTTCCGTTATCTTATATTTAAGTATAGAGTCGATTTTGTTGTACATACACATTTAGCAATCGATATCGAAATGCTTCAAATCATTAGTTTAACATATTTAAGTTAATAAACCTTCTTTAACGTATTGAAGTTGATATAAAGCCATGGCGGCATAACGACAGTACATTTCGAAGAATTCCGTAGTCTTATATTTAGGTATAAAGTCGATTTTCTGGTATATATGCATTAAGAAATCGATATCGAAATGCTTCGAATAACTGGTCAAGAAAATCGACTTTATACCTAAATATAAGATAACGGAATTCTTCTACTTGCACTGCCGTTATGCCGCCATAGCTTTATGCCAACTTCAGATCGTTAAAGGAGGTTTATTAAAATAAATATGTTAAACTAATGAGTTGAAGCATCTCGGTATCGATCGCTAAATGTGTATATACAAGAAAATCGACTTTTTACGTAAATATAAGACTACGGAATTCTTCCAAATGTACTGCCGTTATGCCGCCATGGCTTTATATCAACTTCAATACGTTAAAGAAGGTTAATTAACTTAAATATGTTAAACTAATGATTTGAAGCATTTCGATATCGATTGCTAAATGCGTATATACAACAAAATCGACTTTATACCTAAATATAAAATTACGGAATTCATATAAATATACTGCCGTTATGCCGTTATGGCTTTATGTAAACTTCAGTAAGATAAAGAAGGTTAATTAACTTAAGTATGCTAAACCAGTTATCTGAAGCATTTCGATATCGATTGCTAAATGTGTAAATACAAGAAAATCCACTTTATACCTAAATATAAATTGTAACATTACGGAATTCTTCTAACTGCACTGCCGTTATACCGTTAAGGCTTTATGTAGACTTTAGTAAGCTAAAAAGCGTTTATTAACTTAATATGTTAAACTAATGATAAGAAGCATTTCGATATCGTTAGCTAAATGTGTATATACAAGAAAATCGACTTTATACCTAAATATAAGATTACGGAATTCTTCTACATGCACTGCCGTTATGCCGCCATGGCTATATGCCAACTTCAGATCGCTAAAGAAGGTTAACTAACTTAAATATGTTAAACGAATAATTTGAAGAATTTCGATATCGATAGATAAATGTGTATATACAAGAAAATCGACTTTTTACCTGAATATAAGATCACGAAATTCTTCCAAATGCACTGCCGTTATACCGTTTTGGCGTTATGTAAACTTCAGTAAGATAAAGAAGGTTAATTAACTTAAATATGTTAAAATAATGATTTGAAGCATTTCGATATCGATTGCTTAATGTGCATATACAACAAAATCGACTTTATACCTAAATACAAGATTACGGGTTTCTTCCAAATCTACTGTCGTTATGCCGCCATGGCTTTATATCAACTTCAATACGTTAAAGAAGGTTAATTAACTTTAATATGTTAAACTAATGATTTGAAGCATTTCGATATCGATTGCTAAATGCGTATATACAACAAAATCGACTTTATACCTAAATATAAGATTACGGAATTCTTCCAAATGCACTGCCGTTATGCCGCCATGGCTTTAAGCAAACTTCCGTTCGTTAAACAAGGTTTATTAACTTAAATATGTTAAACTAATGATTTGAAGCATTTCGATATCGATTGTTAAATGTGTATATACAAGAAAATCAACTTTATACCTAAATATAAGACTACGGAATTCTTCCAAATGTATTGTTGTTATGCTGCCATGGCTTTACATCAACTTCAATACGTTAAAGAAGGTTAATTAACTTAAATATGTTAAACGAATGATTTGAAGCATTTCGATATCGATTGCTAAATGCGTATGTACAACAAATTCGACTTTATACCTAAATATAAGATAACGGAATTCATATAAATATACTGCCGTTATGCCGTTAAGGCTTTATGTAAACTTCATTAAGATAAAGAAGGTTAATTAACTTAAATATGCTAAACCAGTTATTTGAAGCATTTCGATATCGATTGCTAAATGAGTATATACAAGAAAATCGACTTTATACCTAAATATAAGATTACGGAATTCTTCTAAATGCACTGCCGTTATGCCGTTATGGCTTTATGTTAACTTCAGAAGGTTTATTAACTTAGATATGTTACACTAGTTATTTGAAGCATTTCGATATCGATTGCTAAATGCGTATGTACAACAAAATCGACTTTATACCTAAATATAAGATAACGGAATTCATATAAATATACCGCCGTTATGCCGTTAAGGCTTTATGTAAACTTCATTAAGATAAAGAAGGTTAAATAACTTAAATATGCTAAACCAGTTATTTGAAGCATTTCGATATCGATTGCTAAATGAGTATATACAAGAAAATCGACTTTATACCTAAGTATAAGATTACGGAATTCTTCTAAATGCACTGCCGTTATGCCGTTATGGCTTTATGTTAACTTCAGAAGGTTTATTAACTTGGATATGTTACACTAGTTATTTGAAGCATTTCGAAATCGATTGCTTAATGCATATATACAAGAAAATCAACTTTCTACCTAAATATAAGATTACGGAATTCTTCCAAATGTACTGTCGTTATGCCGCCATGGCTTTTTATCAACTTCAATATGTTATAGAAGCAAGAAGAAGAAGAATTAACTTAAATATGTTAAACTAATGATTTGAAGCATTTCGATATCGATTGCTAAATCGAAATTGCTAAAATCGAATTTAGACCTAAATATAAGCTTACGGAATTCTTCTAAATGCACTGCCGTTATGCCGTTATGGTTTTATGTTAACTTCAGAAGGTTTATTAACTTAGGTATGTTACACTAGTTATTTGAAGCATTTCGAAATCGATTGCTTAATGCATATATTCAAGAAAATCGACTTTATACCTAAATATAAGATCACGGAATTTTTCCCAAATGTACTGTCGTTATTCCACCATGGCTTTATATCAACTTCAATATGTTATAGAAGGATAATTAACTTAAATATGTTAAACTAATGATTTGAAGCATTTCGATATCGATAGCTAAATGTGTGTATACAAGAAAATCGAATTTATACCTAAATATAAGATTACGGAATTCTTCTACATGCACTGTTGTTATGCCGCCACGACTATATGCCAACTTCAGATCGTTGATGAAAGTTTATTAACTTAAATATGTTAAACTAATGATTTGAAGCATTTCGATATCGATTGCTAAATGAGTATATACAAGAAAATCGACTTTATACCTAAATATAAGATTACGTAATTCTTCTAAATGCTTTGCCGTTATGCCGTTAAGGTGTTTGTAGATTTCAGTAAGATAAAGAGGGTTAATTAACTAAAATATGTTAAACTAATGATTTGAAGCATTTCGAAAGCATTGCTAAATGAGTGCATACAAGAAAATCGACTTTATACCTAAATATAAGATTACGGAATTCTTCCAAATGTACTGTCGTTATGCCGCCATGGCTTTATATCAACTTCAATATGTTAAAGAAGGTTAATTAACTAAAATATGTTAAACTTATGATTTGAGGCATTTCGATATCGATTGCTAAATGTTTATATACAACAAAATCGACTTTATACCTAAAGATAAGCTTACGGAATTCTTCTTAATGCACTGCCGTTATGCCGTTATGGCTTTATGTTAACTTCAGTTCGTTAAAGGAGGTTTATTAACTTAGATATGTTACACCAGTTATTTGAAGCATTTCGAAATCGATTGCTTAAAGCATTTATACAAGAAAATCGACTTTACACCTAAATATAAGATTACGGGTTTCTTCCAAATCTACTGTCGTTATGCCGCCATGGCTTTATATCAACTTCAATACGTTAAAGAAGTTTAACTAACATAAATATGTTAAACTAATGATTTGAAGCATTTCGATATCGATTGCTAAATGAGTATATACAAGAAAATCGACTTTATACCTAAATATAAGATTACGGAATTCTTCTAAATGCACTGCCGTTATGCCGTTATGGCTTTATGTTAACTTCAGAAAGTTTATTAACTTAGATATGTTACACTAGTTATTTGAAGCATTTCGAAATCGATTGCTTAATGCATACATACAAGAAAATCGACTTTATACCTAAATATAAGATCACGGAATTCTTCCATATGTACTGTCG
>JAPZAG010000266.1:0-89707 GCA_027475135.1 Bactrocera correcta | reverse complement strand
TAAGAAAATCGAATTTATGCCTAAATATAAGATTACGAAATTCTTCTAAACGCACTGTCGTTATGCCGCCATGGCTATAAGCCAACTTCCGTTCGTTAAAGAAGGTTAACGAACTTAAATATGCTAAACGAATGATTTGAAGCATTTCGATATCGATAGCTAAATGTGTATATACAAGAAAATCGACTTTATACATAAATATAAGATTACGGAATTCTTCTAAATGCACTGCCGTTATGCCGCCATGGCTTTAAGCCAACTTCCGTTCGTTAAAGAAGGTTAACGAACTTAAATATGTTAGACGAATGATTTGAAGCATTTCGATATCGATAGCTAAATGTGTATATACAAGAAAATCGACTTTTTACCTAAATATAAGATTACGGAATTCTTCTAAATGCACTGTCGTTATGCCGCCATGGCTTTATATCACCTTCATTACGTTAAAGAAAGTTAACGAACTTAAATATGTTAAACTAATGATTTGAAGATTTTCGATATCGATAGCTAAATGTGTATAGAAGAAAATCGACTTTTTACCTAAATATAAGTTTACGGAATTCTTCCAAATGCACTGGTGTTATACCGTTTTGGCTTTATGTATACTTCAGTAAGATAAAGAAGGTTAATTAACTTAAATATGTTAAACTAATGATTTGCAGCATTTCGTTACCTATTGCTAAATGTGAATATTTAAGACAATCGACTTTATACATAAATACACGATAACGGAATTCTTCTGCCGTTATGGCTTTATGTTAACTTCAGTAAGATAAAGAAGGTTAATTAACTTAAATATGCTAAACGAGTTATTTGAAGCATTTCGATATCGATTGTAAAATGTGTATATACAAGAAAATCGAATTTATGCCTAAATTTAAGACTACGGAATTCTTCCAAATGCAGTGCCGTTATTGCTTTATGTCAACTTCAGTTCGCTAAAGGAGGTTTATTAACTTAATATGTCAAACTAATGATTTGAAGCATTTCGATATCGATAGCTAAAAGTGTATATACAAGAAAATCGACTTTATGCCTAAAAATAAGATAACGGAATTCTTCTAAATGCACTGCCGTTATGCGGTCATGGCTATAAGCCAACTTCCGTTCGTTAAAGATAAATCAATAAGATAGAGGGGGTTAATTAACCTAAATATGTTAAACCAGTTATATGAAGCATTTCGATATCGATTGCTAAATGCCTATATACAACAAAATCGATTTTATACCTGAATATAAGATTACGGAATTCTGCCACATATACTGCCGTTATGTCGTTATGGCTTTATGTAAACTTCAGTTAGGGAAAGAAGGTTAATTAATTTAAATATGCTTAACCAGTTATTTGAAGCATTTTGATATCGATTGCAAAATGTGTATGTACAAGAAAATCGACTTTATACCTAAATATAAGATTACGGAATTCTTCCACATGTACTGTCGTTATGCCGCCATGGCTTTATATCACCTTCAATACGTTAAAGAAGGTTAATTATTTTAAATATGTTAAACTAATGGTTTGAAGCATTTCGATATCGATTGCTAAATGTGTAAATACAAGAAAATCGACTTTATACCTAAATATAAGATTACGAAAACTTTCTACATGCACTGCCGTTATGCCGTCATGGCTATATGCAAACTTCAGATCGTTAAAGAAGGTTTATTAACTTAAATATGTTAAACTAATGAGTTGAACCATCTCGATGTCGATTGCTAAATGTGTATATACAACAAAATCGACTTTATTCCTAGATATAAGATTACGGAATTCTTCCAAATGCACTGCCGTTATACCGTTATGGCTTTATGTAAACTTCAGTAAGAAAAAGAAGGATAATTAACTTAAATATGTTAAACTAATGATTTGAAGCATATCGATATCGATTGCTAAATGTGTATATACAAGAAAATCGACTTTATACCAAAATATAAGATTACGGAATTCTTCGAAATGCACTGCCGTTATGCCGTTAAGGCTTTTGTAGACTTCAGTAAGATAAAGAGGGTTAATTATCTTACATATGTTAAACTAATAAGTTGAACCATCTCGATGTCGATTGCTAAATGTGTATATACAACAAAATCGACTTTATTCCTAGATATAAGATTACGAAATTCTTCCAAATGCACTGCCGTTATACCGTTATGGCTTTATGTAAACTTCAGTAAGAAAAAGAAGGATAATTAACTTAAATATGTTAAACTAATGATTCGAAGCATTTCGATATGGATTGCTAAATGTGTATATAAAAGAAAATCGAATTTATATCTAAACATATGGTTACGGAATTTTTATAAATGAACTGAAGTTATGCCGCCAAGGTTTTAAGCCAACTTCCAACTTAAATATGTTAAGCTAATGATTTGAAGCATTTCGATATCGATTGCTATGCAATTCGATATCGCTTGCTAATTGTGTATATAAAAGAAAATCGAATTTATATCTAAACATAAGATTACGGAATACTTCTAAATGTACTGTCGTTATGCCGCCATGGCTTTATATCATCTTCATTACGTTAACGAAGGCCAATTTACTGAAATATGTTAAACTAATGATTTGAAGCATCTCGATATCGATTGCAAAATGAGTATATACAAGAAAATCGACTTTATACTCAAATATAAGCTAACGGAATTCTTCTACATGCACTGCCGTTATGCCGCCATGGCTTTATGCACACCTCAGTTCGTTCAAGAAGGTTTATTAACTTAAATATGTTAAACTAATGAGTTGAAGCATCTGGATATCTATTGCGAAATATATATTTACAAGAAAATCGACTTTATACCTAAATATAAAATTACGGAATTCTTCTAAATGCACTGCCGTTATGCCGTTAAGGCTTTTGTAGACTTCAGTAAGATAAAGAGGGTTAATTATCTTACATATGTTAAACTAATGATTTGAAGAATTTCGATATCGATTGCTAAATGCGTATGTACAACAAATTCGGCTTTATAGCTAAATATAAGATTACGGAATTCTTCGAAATACACTGCCGTTATGCTGTTATGGCTTTATATAAATTTCAGTACGTTAAAGAAGGTTAATTTACTTAAATATGTTAAACGAATGATTTGAAGCATTTCGATCTTGATTGCTAAATGTGTATGTACAAGAGAATCGATTTTATACCTAAATAAAAGATTACGGAATTCACCCAAACATACTGCCGTTATGCCGTTATGGCTTTATGTAAACTTCAGTAAGATAGAGGGGGTTAATTAACCTAAATATGCTAAACCAGTTATATGAAGCATTTCGATATCGATTGCTAATCGCCTACATACAACAAAATCGAATTTATACCTAAATATAAGATTACGGAATTTTTCTAAATGCACTGTCGTTAGGCCGCCATGGCTTTATATCACCTTCATTACGTTAAAGAAGGTTAATTAACTTAAATATGTTAAACTAATGATTTGAAGATTTTCGATATCGATTGCTAAATGTGTAAATACAAAAAAATCGACTATATACCTAAATATAAGATTACGGAATTCTTCTACATGCACTGTCGTTACGCCGCCATGGCTTTATATAACCTTCATTACGGTAAAGAAGGTTAATTAACTTAAATATGTTAAACTAATGATTTGAAGCATTTCGATATCGATTGCTAAATGTGTATGTACAACAAAATCGACTTTATACCTGAATATAAGATTACGGAATTCTGCCACATATACTGCCGTTATGTCGTTATGGCTTTGTGTAAACTTCAGTAAGATAAAGAAGGTTAATTAACTTAAATATGCTAAACCAGTTATTTGAAGCATTTTGATATCGAGTGCAAAATGTGTATATACAAGAAAATCGACTTTATAAATAAATATAAGATTACGGAATTCTTCCACATATACTGTCGTTATGCCGCCATGGCTTTATATCACCTTCAATACGTTAAAGAAGGTTAATTATTTTAAATATGTTAAACTAATGGTTTGAAGCATTTCGATATCGATTGCTAAATGTGTAAATACAAGAAAATCGACTTTATACCTAAATATAAAATTATAACATTACGGAATTCTTCTAAATGCACTGCCGTTATACCGTTAAGGCTTTATGTAGACTTCAGTAAGCTAAAAAATGTTTATTAACTTAATATGTTAAACTTATGATTTGAAGCATTTCGATATCGATAGCTAAATGTGTAAATACAAGAAAATCGACTTTATACCTAAATATAAGATTACGAAATTCTTCTACATGCACTGCCGTTAAGCCGTCATAGCTATATGCAAACTTCAGATCGTTAAAGAAGGTTTATTACCTTAAATATGTTAAACTAATGAGTTGAACCATCTCGATTTCGATTGCTAAATGTGTATATACAACAAAATCGACTTTATTCCTAGATGTAAGATTACGGAATTCTTCCAAATGCACTGCCGTTATACCGTTATGGCTTTATGTAAACTTCAGTAAGAAAAAGAAGGATAATTAACTTAAATATGTTAAACTAATGATTTGAAGCATATCGATATCGATTGCTAAATGTGTATATACAAGAAAATCGACTTTACACCTAAATAAAAGATTACGGGATTCTTCGAAATGCACTGCCGTTATGCCGATAAGGCTTTTGTAGACTTCAGTTCGTTAACGAAGGTTTATTAACTTAAATATGTTAAACTAATGAGTTGAAGCATCTGGATATCGATTGCGAAATATATATTTACAAGAAAATCGACTTTATACCTAAATATAAGCTAACGGAATTCTTCTACATGCACTGCCGTTATGCCGCCATGGCTTTATGCACACTTCAGTTCGTTAACGAAGGTTTATTAACTTAAATATGTTAAACTAATGATTTGAAGCATTTCGATATCGATTGCTATATGTATATATACAAGAAAATCGACTTTATACCTAAATATAAGATTACGGAATTCTTCTACATACACTGCCGTTATGCCGCCATGGCTTTATGTTAACTTCAGTGCGTTAAATAAGCTTTATTAACTTAAATGTATTAAGCTAATGATTTGAAGCCTTTCGATATAGATTGCTAAATGATTATATACAAGAAAGTCGATTTTATACCTAAATATAAGCTAACGGAATTCTTCTACATGCACTGCCGTTATGCCGCCATGGCTTTATGCACACTTCAGTTCGTTAACGAAGGTTAATTAACTTAAATATGTTAAACTAATGAGTTGAACCATCTCGATATTGATTGCTAATATGTATATACAACAAAATCGACCTTATACCTAAATATAAGATTACGGAATTCTTCCAAATGCACTGCAATTATACCGTTATGGCTTTATGTTAACTTCAATACGTTAAAGAAGGTTAACGATCTTAAATATGTTAAACGAATGATTTGAAGCATTGCGATATCGATAGCTAAAGGCGTATAGAAGAAAATCGACTTTTTACCTAAATATAAGTTTACGGAATTCTTCCAAATGCACTGGTGTTATACCGTTTTGGCTTAATGTAAACTTCGGTAAGATAACGAAGGTTAATTAACTTAAATATGTTAAACTAATGATTTGAAGCATTTCGATATCGATTGCTAAATGCGTAAATACAAGAAAATCGACTATATACCTAAATATAAGATTACGGAATTCTTCTACATGCACTGTCGTTATGCCGCCATGGCTTTATATCACCTTCATTACCTAAAAGAAGGTTAATTAACTTAAATATGTTAAACTAATGATTTGAAGCATTTCGATATCGATTGCTAAATGTGTATATACACCAAAATCGACTTTATACCTAAATATAAGATTACGAAATTCTTCCAAATGTACTGTCGTTATGCCCCCATGGCTTTATAACGACTTCAATACGTTAAAGAAGGTTAATTAACTTAAATATGTTAACCTAGAGATTTGAAGCATTTCGATATCGATTGCTAGATGCGCATATACAAGAAAATCGACTTTATACCTAAATATAAGACTACGGAATTCTTCTAAATGCACTGTCGTTATGCCGGCATGGCTTTATATCACCTTCATTACCTTAAAGAAGGTTAACTAACTTAAATATGTTAAACTAATGATTTGAAGATTTTCGATATCGGTTGCTAAATGTGTATATACAGGAAAATCGACTATATACCTAAATATAAGATTACGGAACTCTTCTACCTGCACTGTCGTTATGCCGGCATGGCTTTATATCACCTTCATTACCTTAAAGAAGGTTAACTAACTTAAATATGTTAAACTAATGACTTGAAGCATTTCGATATCGGTTGCTAAATGTGTATGTACAACAAAATCGACTTTATACCTAAATATAAGATAACGGAATTCATATATATATATACTGCCGTTATGCCGTTATGGCTTTATGTAAACTTTAGTAAGATAAAGAAGGTTAATTAACTTAAATATGCTAAACCAGTTATCTGATGCATTTCGATATCGATTGCTTAATGTGTAAATACAAGAAAATCGACTTTATACCTAAATATAAGATTACGGAATTCTTCCAAATGCACTGCCGTTATACTGTTTTGGCTTTATGTACACTTCAGTGAGAAAAATAAGGTTAATTAACTTAAATATGTTAAACTAATGAGTTGAACCATCTCGATGTCGATTGCTTATGTGTATATACAAGAAAATCGACTTTATACCTAAATATAAGATTACGGAATTCTTCTACATGCACTGCCGTTATGCCGCCATGGCTTTATATTAACTTCAATACGTTAAAGAAGGTTAATTAACTTAAATATGTTAAACTAATGGTTTGAAGCATTTCGTTATCGATTGCTAAATGTGTATATACAAGAAAATCGACTTTATACCTAAATATAAGATTACGGAATTCTTCTAAATGCACTGCCGTTATGCCGCCATGGCTTTAAGCCAACTTCAGATCGTTAAAGAAGGTTTATTAACTTAAATATGTTAAACTAATGAGTTGAACCATCTCGATATTGATTGCTAATGTGTATATACAACAAAATCGACTTTATACCTAAATATAAGATTACGGAATTCTTCCATATGCACTGCCATTATACCGTTATGGCTTTATGTTAAATTCAGTTTGTTAAAGAAGGTTTATTAACTTAAATATGTTAAACCAGGTATTTGAAGCATTTCGATATCGATTGCTTAATGCATATATAAAAGAAAATCGACTTTATACCTAAATATAAGACTACGGAATTCTTCCAAATGTACTGTCGTTATGCCGCCATGGCTTTATATCAACTTCAATACGTTAAAGAAGATTAATTAACTTAAATTTGTTAAACTAATGATTTGAAGCATTTCGATATCGATAGCTAAATGTGTATGAAAAAAAAACATCGAATTTATACCTAAACATAAGATTACGGAATTCTTCCAAATGTACTGTCGTTATGCCGCCATGGCTTTATATCAACTTCATTGCGTTAAAGAAGGCAAATTAACTTAAATATGTTAAACTAATGATTTGAAGCATTTCGTTATCGACTGCTAAATGTGTATATACAACAAAATCGACTTTATACCTAAATATAAGATTACGGAATTCTTCTAAATGCACTGCCGTTATGCCGCCATGGCTATAAGTCAACTTCCGTTCGTTAAAGAAGGTTTATTAACTTATACATGTTAAACTAATGATTTGAAGCATTTCGATATCGATTGCTGAATGTGTATATACAAAAAAATCGACTTTATACATAAATAAAAGATTACGGAATTCTTCTAAATGCACTGTCGTTATGCCGCCATGGCTTTATATCACCTTCATTACGTTAAAGAAAGTTAACGAACTTAAATATGTTAAACTAATGATTTGAAGCATTTCGATATCGATAGCTAAATGTGTATAGAAGAAAATCGACTTTTTACCTAAATATAAGTTTACGGAATTCTTCCAAATGCACTGGTGTTATACCGTTTTGGCTTTATGTATACTTCAGTAAGATAAAGAAGGTTAATTAACTTAAATATGTTAAACTAATGATTTGCAGCATTTCGTTATCTATTGCTAAATGTGAATATTTAAGACAATCGACTTTATACATAAATACACGATAACGGAATTCTTCTAAATGCACTGCCGTTATGCCGCCATGGCTTTATGTTTACTTCAGTTCGTTAAAGAAGTTTAATTAACTTAAATATGTTAAACTAATGATTTGAAGCATTTCGTTATCGAGCGCTAAATGTGAATATTTAAGAAAATCGAATTTATGCCTAAATATAAGATTACGAAATTCTTCTAAACGCACTGTCGTTATGCCGCCATGGCTATAAGCCAACTTCCGTTCGTTAAAGAAGGTTAACGAACTTAAATATGCTAAACGAATGATTTGAAGCATTTCGATATCGATAGCTAAATGTGTATATACAAGAAAATCGACTTTATACATAAATATAAGATTACGGAATTCTTCTAAATGCACTGCCGTTATGCCGCCATGGCTTTAAGCCAACTTCCGTTCGTTAAAGAAGGTTAACGAACTTAAATATGTTAGACGAATGATTTGAAGCATTTCGATATCGATAGCTAAATGTGTATATACAAGAAAATCGACTTTTTACCTAAATATAAGATTACGGAATTCTTCTAAATGCACTGTCGTTATGCCGCCATGGCTTTATATCACCTTCATTACGTTAAAGAAAGTTAACGAACTTAAATATGTTAAACTAATGATTTGAAGATTTTCGATATCGATAGCTAAATGTGTATAGAAGAAAATCGACTTTTTACCTAAATATAAGTTTACGGAATTCTTCCAAATGCACTGGTGTTATACCGTTTTGGCTTTATGTATACTTCAGTAAGATAAAGAAGGTTAATTAACTTAAATATGTTAAACTAATGATTTGCAGCATTTCGTTACCTATTGCTAAATGTGAATATTTAAGACAATCGACTTTATACATAAATACACGATAACGGAATTCTTCTGCCGTTATGGCTTTATGTTAACTTCAGTAAGATAAAGAAGGTTAATTAACTTAAATATGCTAAACGAGTTATTTGAAGCATTTCGATATCGATTGTAAAATGTGTATATACAAGAAAATCGAATTTATGCCAAAATTTAAGACTACGGAATTCTTCCAAATGCAGTGCCGTTATTGCTTTATGTCAACTTCAGTTCGCTAAAGGAGGTTTATTAACTTAATATGTCAAACTAATGATTTGAAGCATTTCGATATCGATAGCTAAAAGTGTATATACAAGAAAATCGACTTTATGCCTAAAAATAAGATAACGGAATTCTTCTAAATGCACTGCCGTTATGCGGTCATGGCTATAAGCCAACTTCCGTTCGTTAAAGATAAATCAGTAAGATAGAGGGGGTTAATTAACCTAAATATGTTAAACCAGTTATATGAAGCATTTCGATATCGATTGCTAAATGCCTATATACAACAAAATCGAATTTATACCTAAATATAAGATTACGGAATTCTTCTACATGCACTGTCGTTATGCCGCCATGGCTTTATATAACCTTCATTACGGTAAAGAAGGTTAATTATCTTAAATATGTTAAACTAATGATTTGAAGCATTTCGATATCGATTGCTAAATGTGTATGTACAACAAAATCGATTTTATACCTGAATATAAGATTACGGAATTCTGCCACATATACTGCCGTTATGTCGTTATGGCTTTATGTAAACTTCAGTAAGGGAAAGAAGGTTAATTAATTTAAATATGCTTAACCAGTTATTTGAAGCATTTTGATATCGATTGCAAAATGTGTATGTACAAGAAAATCGACTTTATACCTAAATATAAGATTACGGAATTCTTCCACATGTACTGTCGTTATGCCGCCATGGCTTTATATCACCTTCAATACGTTAAAGAAGGTTAATTATTTTAAATATGTTAAACTAATGGTTTGAAGCATTTCGATATCGATTGCTAAATGTGTAAATACAAGAAAATCGACTTTATACCTAAATATAAGATTACGAAAACTTTCAGATCGTTAAAGAAGGTTTATTAACTTAAATATGTTAAACTAATGAGTTGAACCATCTCGATGTCGATTGCTAAATGTGTATATACAACAAAATCGACTTTATTCCTAGATATAAGATTACGGAATTCTTCCAAATGCACTGCCGTTATACCGTTATGGCTTTATGTAAACTTCAGTAAGAAAAAGAAGGATAATTAACTTAAATATGTTAAACTAATGATTTGAAGCATATCGATATCGATTGCTAAATGTGTATATACAAGAAAATCGACTTTATACCTAAATATAAGATTACGGAATTCTTCGAAATGCACTGCCGTTATGCCGTTAAGGCTTTTGTAGACTTCAGTAAGATAAAGAGGGTTAATTATCTTACATATGTTAAACTAATAAGTTGAACCATCTCGATGTCGATTGCTAAATGTGTATATACAACAAAATCGACTTTATTCCTAGATATAAGATTACGAAATTCTTCCAAATGCACTGCCGTTATACCGTTATGGCTTTATGTAAACTTCAGTAAGAAAAAGAAGGATAATTAACTTAAATATGTTAAACTAATGATTCGAAGCATTTCGATATGGATTGCTAAATGTGTATATAAAAGAAAATCGAATTTATATCTAAACATATGGTTACGGAATTTTTATAAATGAACTGAAGTTATGCCGCCAAGGTTTTAAGCCAACTTCCGTTCGTTAAAGAAGGCTAATTAACTTAAATATGTTAAGCTAATGATTTGAAGCATTTCGATATCGATTGCTATGCAATTCGATATCGCTTGCTAATTGTGTATATAAAAGAAAATCGAATTTATATCTAAACATAAGATTACGGAATACTTCTAAATGTACTGTCGTTATGCCGCCATGGCTTTATATCATCTTCATTACGTTAACGAAGGCCAATTTACTGAAATATGTTAAACTAATGATTTGAAGCATCTCGATATCGATTGCAAAATGAGTATATACAAGAAAATCGACTTTATACCCAAATATAAGCTAACGGAATTCTTCTACATGCACTGCCGTTATGCCGCCATGGCTTTATGCACACCTCAGTTCGTTCAAGAAGGTTTATTAACTTAAATATGTTAAACTAATGAGTTGAAGCATCTGGATATCTATTGCGAAATATATATTTACAAGAAAATCGACTTTATACCTAAATATAAGCTAACGGATTTCTTCTGAATGCACTGCAGTTATGCCGCCATGGCTTTATGTTAACTTCAGTGCGTTAAATAAGCTTTATTAACTTAAATGTATTAAGCTAATGATTTGAAGCCTTTCGATATAGATTGCTAAATGATTATATACAAGAAAGTCGATTTTATACCTAAATATAAGCTAACGGAATTCTTCTACATGCACTGCCGTTATGCCGCCATGGCTTTATGCACACTTCAGTTCGTTAACGAAGGTTTATTAACTTAAATATGTTAAACTAATGAGTTGAAGCATCTCGATATCGATTGCTAATGTGTAAATACAAGAAAGTCGACTTTATACCTAAATATAAGATTACGGAATTCATCGAAATACACTCCCGTTATGCCGTTATGGCTTTATATCACCTTCATTACGTTAAAGAAGCTTTATTAACTTAAATATATTAAACTAATGATTTGAAGCATTTCGATATCGATTGCTAAATGAGTATATACAAGAAAGTTGACTTTATATCTAAATACATGATTACGGAATTCATCGAAATACACTCCCGTTATGCCGTTATGGCTTTATATAAATTTCAGTACCCTAAAGAAGGTTAATTTACTTAAATATGCTAAACTACTGATTTGAAGCATTTCGATATCGATTTCTAAATTTGTATGTACAAGAAAATTGATTTTATACCTAAGTAAAAGATTACGGAATTCTTCTAAATGCACTGCCGTTATGCCGTTAAGGCTTTTGTAGACTTCAGTAAGATAAAGAGGGTTAATTATCTTACATATGTTAAACTAATGATTTGAAGAATTTCGATATCGATTGCTAAATGCGTATGTACAACAAATTCGGCTTTATAGCTAAATATAAGATTACGGAATTCTTCGAAATACACTGCCGTTATGCTGTTATGGCTTTATATAAATTTCAGTACGTTAAAGAAGGTTAATTTACTTAAATATGTTAAACGAATGATTTGAAGCATTTCGATCTTGATTGCTAAATGTGTATGTACAAGAAAATCGATTTTATACCTAAATAAAAGATTACGGAATTCACCCAAACATACTGCCGTTATGCCGTTATGGCTTTATGTAAACTTCAGTAAGATAGGGGGGGTTTAAATTTAAACCTAAATATGCTAAACCAGTTATATAAAGCATTTCGATATCGATTGCTAATCGCCTACATACAACAAAATCGAATTTATACCTAAATATAAGATTACGGAATTTTTCTAAATGCACTGTCGTTAGGCCGCCATGGCTTTATATCACCTTCATTACGTTAAAGAAGGTTAATTAACTTAAATATGTTAAACTAATGATTTGAAGTTTTTCGATATCGATTGCTAAATGTGTAAATACAAAAAAATCGACTATATACCTAAATATAAGATTACGGAATTCTTCTACATGCCTGTCGTTACGCCGCCATGGCTTTATATAACCTTCATTACGGTAAAGAAGGTTAATTAACTTAAATATTTTAAACTAATGATTTGAAGCATTTCGATATCGATTGCTAAATTGTATGTACAACAAAATCGACTTTATACCTGAATATAAGATTACGGAATTCTGCCACATATACTGCCGTTATGTCGTTATGGCTTTGTGTAAACTTCAGTAAGAAAAAGAATGTTAATTAACTTAAATATGCTAAACCAGTTATTTGAAGCATTTTGATATCGAGTGCAAAATGTGTATATACAAGAAAATCGACTTTATAAATAAATATAAGATTACGGAATTCTTCCACATATACTGTCGTTATGCCGCCATGGCTTTATATCACCTTCAATACGTTAAAGAAGGTTAATTATTTTAAATATGTTAAACTAAGGGTTTTGAAGCATTTCGATATCGATTGCTAAATGTGTAAATACAAGAAAATCGACTTTATACCTAAATATAAAATTATAACATTAGGGAAATTCTTCTAAATGCACTGCCGTTATACCGTTAAGGCTTTATGTAGACTTCAGTAAGCTAAAAAATGTTTATTAACTTAATATGTTAAACTTATGATTTGAAGCATTTCGATATCGATAGCTAAATGTGTAAATACAAGAAAATCGACTTTATACCTAAATATAAGATTACGAAATTCTTCTACATGCACTGCCGTTAAGCCGTCATAGCTATATGCAAACTTCAGATCGTTAAAGAAGGTTTATTACCTTAAATATGTTAAACTAATGAGTTGAACCATCTCGATTTCGATTGCTAAATGTGTATATACAACAAAACCGACTTTATTCCTAGATGTAAGATTACGGAATTCTTCCAAATGCACTCCCGTTATACCGTTATGGCTTTATGTAAACTTCAGTAAGAAAAAGAAGGATAATTAACTTAAATATGTTAAACTAATGATTTGAAGCATATCGATATCGATTGCTAAATGTGTATATACAAGAAAATCGACTTTACACCTAAATATAAGATTACGGGATTCTTCGAAATGCACTGCCGTTATGCCGATAAGGCTTTTGTAGACTTCAGTTCGTTAACGAAGGTTTATTAACTTAAATATGTTAAACTAATGAGTTGAAGCATCTGGATATCGATTGCAAAATATATTTTTACAAGAAAATCGACTTTATACCTAAATATAAGCTAACGGAATTCTTCTACATGCACTGCCGTTATGCCGCCATGGCTTTATGCACACTTCAGTTCGTTAACGAAGGTTTATTAACTTAAATATGTTAAACTAATGATTTGAAGCATTTCGATATCGATTGCTATATGTATATATACAAGAAAATCGACTTTATACCTAAATATAAGATTACGGAATTCTTCTACATACACTGCCGTTATGCCGCCATGGCTTTATGTTAACTTCAGTGCGTTAAATAAGCTTTATTAACTTAAATGTATTAAGCTAATGATTTGAAGCCTTTCGATATAGATTGCTAAATGATTATATACAAGAAAGTCGATTTTATACCTAAATATAAGCTAAGGGAATTCTTCTACATGCACTGCCGTTATGCCGCCATGGCTTTATGCACACTTCAGTTCGTTAACGAAGGTTTATTAACTTAAATATGTTAAACTAATGAGTTGAAGCATCTCGATATCGATTGCTAATGTGTAAATACAAGAAAGTCGATTTTATACCTAAATATAAGATTACGGAATTCATCGAAATACACTCCCGTTATGCCGTTATGGCTTTAATCACCTTCATTACGTTAAAGAAGCTTTATTAACTTAAATATATTAAACTAATGATTTGAAGCATTTCGATATCGATTGCTAAATGAGTATATACAAGAAAGTTGACTTTATATCTAAATACATGATTACGGAATTCATCGAAATACACTCCCGTTATGCCGTTATGGCTTTATATAAATTTCAGTACCCTAAAGAAGGTTAATTTACTTAAATATGCTAAACTACTGATTTGAAGCATTTCGATATCGATTTCTAAATTTGTATGTACAAGAAAATTGATTTTATACCTAAGTAAAAGATTACGGAATTCACCCAAATATACTGCCGTTATGCCGTTATGGCTTTTTGTAAACTTCGGTAAGATAAAGAAGGTTAATTAACCTAAATATGCCAAACCAGTTATTTGAAGCTTTTCGATAACGATTGCTAAATGCGTATATACAAGAAAATCGACTTTATAACTAAATATAAGATTACGGAATTCTTCTAAATGCACTGTCGTTATGCCGCCATGGCTTTATTTTACCTTCATTACGTTAAAGAAGGTTAATTAACTTAAATATGTTAAACTAATTATTTGAAGATTTTCGATATCGATTGCTAAATGTGTAAATACAAGAAAATCGACTATATACCTAAATATAAGATTACGGAATTCTTCTATATGCACTGTCGTTATGCCGCCATGGCTTTATTACACCTTCATTACGCTAAAGAAGGTTTATTATTTTAAATATGTTAAACTAATGGTTTGAAGCATTTCGATATCGATTGCTAAATGTGTAAATGCAAGAAAATCGACTTTATACCTAAATATAAAATTATAACATTACGGAATTCTTCTAATTGCACTGCCGTTATGCCGCCTCGGCTTTATATCAACTTCAATACGTTAAAGAAGGTTAATTAACTTAAATATGTTAAACTAATGATTTGAAGCATTTCGATATCGCTTGCTAAATGTGTATATACAAGAAAATCGAATTTATACCTAAATATAAGATTACGGAATTCTTCTAAATGCATTACCGTTATAACGTTAAGGCTTTATGTAGACTTCAGTGAGCTAAAAAATGTTTATTAAATTAATATGTTAAACTAATGATTTGAAGCATTTCGATATCGATATCTAAATGTGTATATAAAAGAAAATCGACTTTATACCTAAATAAAAGTTTACGGAATTCTTCAAAATGCACTGCCGTAATACCGCCGTGGCTATATGCCAACTTCAGATCGTTAAAGAAGGTTTATTAACTTAAATATGTTAAACTAGTGAGTTGAAGCATCTCGATATCGCTTGCTAAATGTGTATATACAAGAAAATCGACTTTATACCTAAATATAAGATTACGGAATTCTTCCAAATGCACTGCCGTTATGCCGCCATGGCTTTATATCAACTTCAATATGTTAAAGAAGGTTAATTAGCTTAAATATGTTAAACTAATGATTTGAAGCATTTCGATATCGCTTGCTAAATGTGTATATACAAGAAAATCGACTTTATACCTAAATATAAGATTACGGAATTCTTCTAAATGCCCTGCCGTTATGCCGCCATGGCTTTATATCTACTTCAATACGTTAAAGAAGGTTAATTAACTTAAATATGATAAACTAATGATTTAAAGCATTCCGATATCGCCTGCTAAATGTGTATATACAAGAAAATCGACTTTATACCTAAATATAAGATAACGGAATTCTTCCACATGCACTGCCGTTATGCTGGCTTTATATCACCTTCAATACGTTAAAGAAGATTAATTATTTTAAATATGTTAAACTAATGGTTTGAAGCATTTCGATATCGATTGCTAAATGTGTATATACAAGAAAATCGAATTTATACCTAAATATAAAATTATAACATTACGGAATTCTTCTAAATGCACTGACGTTATACCGTTAAGGCTTTATGTAGACTTCAGTAAGCTAAAAAATGTTTATTAACTTAATATGTTAAACTAATGATTTGAAGCATTTCGATATCGATAGCTAAATGTGTATATACAAAAAAATCGACTTTATACCTTAATATAAGATAACGGAATTCTTCTACATGCACTGCCGTTATGCCGTCTTGGCTATATGCAAACTTCAGATCGTTAAAGAAGGTTTATTAACTTAAATATGTTAAACTAATGATTTGAAGCATTTCGATATTGATTGCTAAATGTCTCTGTACAACAAAATCGACTTTATACCTAAATATAAGCTTACTGAATTCTTCTAAATACACTGCCGTTATGCCGCCATGGCTTTATTTTAACTTCAGTGCGTTAAAGAAGCTTTATTAACTTAAATATATTAAACGAATGATTTGAAGCATTTCGATATCGATTGCTTAATGAGTATATACAAGAAAATCGACTTTATACCTAAATATAAGTTTACGGAATTCTTCTAAATGCACTGCAGTTATACTGTTAAGGTTCTATGAAGACTTCAGTGCGTTAAAGGAGGTTTATTAACTTAAATATGTTAAACTAATGATTTAAAGCATTTCGATATCGATTGCTTAATATGTAAATACAAGAAAATCGACTTTATACCTAAATATAAGATAACGTAATTCTTCTAAATGCACTGCCGTTATGCTGTTATGGCTTTATATAAATTTCAGTACGTTAAAGAAGGTTAATTTACTCAAATATGTTAAACTAATGACTTGAGCATTTCGATATCGATTGCTAAATGTGTATGTACAAGAAAATCGATTTTATACCTAAATAAAAGCTTACGGAATTCACCAAAATATACTACCGTTATGCCGTTATGGCTTTATGTAAACTTTCAGTAAGATAGAGAAGTTTAATTAACCTAAATATGCTAAACCAGTTATTTGAAGCATTTTTGATATCGATTGCAAAATGTGTATATACAAGAAAATCGACTTTATACCTAAATATAAGATTACGGAATTCTTCCACATGTACTGTCGTTATGCTGGCTTTATATCACCTTCAATACGTTAAAGAAGATTAATTATTTTAAATATGTTAAACTAATGGTTTGAAGCATTCGATATCGATTGCTAAATGTGTATATACAAGAAAATCGAATTTATACCTAAATATAAAATTATAACATTACGGAATTCTTCTAAATGCACTGACGTTATACCGTTAAGGCTTTATGTAGACTTCAGTAAGCTAAAAAATGTTTATTAACTTAATATGTTAAACTAATGATTTGAAGCATTTCGATATCGATAGCTAAATGTGTATATACAAAAAATCGACTTTATACCTTAATAATAAGATAACGGAATTCTTCTACATGCACTGCCGTTATGCCGTCTTGGCTATATGCAAACTTCAGATCGTTAAAGAAGGTTATTAACTTAAATATGTTAAACTAATGATTTGAAGCATTTCGATATTGATTGCTAAATGTCTATGTACAAGAAAATCGATTTTATACCTAAATAAAAGATTACGGAATTCACCCAAACATACTGCCGTTATGCCGTTATGGCTTTATGTAAACTTCAGTAAGATAGAGGGGGTTAATTAACCTAAATATGCTAAACCAGTTATACGAAGCATTTCGATATCGATTGCTAAATGCCTATATGCAATAAAATCGAACTTATACCTAAATATAAGATTACGGAATTTTTCTAAATGCACTGTCGTTATGCCGCCATGGCTTTATATCACCTTCATTACGTTAATGAAGGTTAATTAACTTAAATATGTTAAACTAATGATTTGAAGCATTTCGTTATCGATTGCTAAATGTGTATATAAAAGAAAATCGTTTTTATACATAAATACATATAAGATTACGGAATTCTTCTCAATGCACTGCCGTTATGCCGCCATGGCTTTATATCACCTTCATTACGTTAATGAAGGTTAATTAACTTAAATATGTTAAACTAATGATTTGAAGCAATTCGATATCGCTTGCTAAATGTGTATATACAAGAAAATCAAATTTATACCTAAATATAAGATAACGGAATTCTTCTGAATGCACTGCAGTTATACCCTTAAGGCTTTATGTAGACTTCAGTGCGTTAAAGAACGTTTATTAACTTAGATATGTTAAACTAATGATTTGAAGCATTTCGATATCGCCTGCTAAATGTGTATATACACGAAAATCGACTTTGTACCTAAATATAAGATAACGGAATTCTTCTACATGCACTGCCGTTTTGCCGCCATGGATTTATGCCAACTTCAGTTTGTTAAAGAAGGTTTATTAACTCAAATATGTTAAACTAATGAGTTGAAGCATCTCGATATCGCTTGCTAAATGTGTATATACAACAAAATCGACTTTATACCTAAATATAAGAATACGGAATTCTTCTAAATGCACTGCAGTTATACCGCTAAGGCCTTATGAAGACGTCAGTGCGATAAAGAAGGTTTATTAACTTAAGTATGTTAAACTAATGATTTGAAGCATTTTCGATATCGATTGCTAAATGTGTATATACAAGAAAATCGACTTTATACCTAAATATAAGATTACGGAATTTTTCTGAATGCATTGTCGTTATGCCGCCATGGCTTTATATCACCTTCATTACGTTAATGAAGGTTAATTAACTTAAATATGTTAAACTAATGATTTGAAGATTTTCGATATCGATTGCTAAATGTGTATATACAAGAAAATCGACTTTATACCTATATATAAGATTACGGAATTCTTCTACATGCACTGCCGTTATGCCGCCATGGCTTTATATCAACTTCAATACGTTAAAGTAGGTTAATTAACTTAAATATGTTAAACTAATGATTTGAAGCAATTCGATATCGCTTGCTAAATGTGTATATACAAGAAAATCGAATTTATACCTAAATATAAGATAACGGATTTCTTCTGAATGCACTGCAGTTATACCCTTAAGGCTTTATGTAGACTTCAGTGCGTTAAAGAAGGGTTATTAACTTAAGTATGTTAAACTAATGATTTGAAGCATTTCGATATCGATTGCTAAATGTGTATATACAAGAAAATCGACTTTATACCTAAATATAAGATTACGGAATTTTTCTGAATGCACTGTCGTTATGCCGCCTTGGCTTTATATCACCTTCATTACGTTAATGAAGGTTAATTAACTTAAATATGATAAACTAATGATTTGAAGATTTTCGATATCGATTGCTAAATGTGTATATACAAGAAAATCGACTTTATACCTAAATATAAGATTACGGAATTTTTCTGAATGCACTGTCGTTATGCCGCCATGGCTTTATATCACCTTCATTACGTTAATGAAGGTTAATTAACTTAAATATGTTAAACTAATGATTTGAAGAATTTCGATATCGATTGCTAAATGTGTATATACAAGAAAATCGACTTTATACCTAAATATAAGATAACGGAATTCTTCTACATGCACTGCCGTTATACCGTTATGGCTTTATGTAAACTTCAGTAAGATAAAGAAGGTTAATTAACTTAAATATGTTAAACTAATGATTTGAAGCATTTCGTTATCGATTGCTAAATGTGTATATAAAAGAAAATCGACTTTATACCTAAATATAAGATAACGGAATTCTTCTACATGCACTGCCGTTATGCCGCCATGGATTTATGCCAACTTCAGTTTGTTAAAGAAGGTTTATTAACTCAAATATGTTAAACTAATGAGTTGAAGCATCTCGATATCGCTTGCTAAATGTTTATATACAACAAAATCGACTTTATACCTAAATATATGAATACGGAATTCTTCCAAATGCACTGCCGTAATACCGCCGTGGCTATATGCCAAATTCAGATCGTTTAAAGAAGATTTATTAACTTAGATATGTTAAACTAATGATTTGAAGCATTTCGATATCAATTGCTAAATGTGTATATACAAGAAAATCGACTTTATACCTAAATATAAGATAACGGAATTCTTCTACATGCACTGCCGTTATACCGTTATGGCTTTATGTAAACTTCAGTAAGATAAAGAAGGTTAATTAACTTAAATATGTTAAACTAATGATTTGAAGCATTTCGTTATCGATTGCTAAATGTGTAAATAAAAGAAAAACGTTTTTATACATAAATATAAGATTACGAAATTCTTCTCAATGCACTGCCGTTATGCCGCCATGGCTTTATATCAACTTCAATACGTTAAAGAAGGTTAATTAACTTAGATATGTTAAACTAATGATTTGAAGCAATTCGATATCGCTTGCTAAATGTGTATATACAAGAAAATCGAATTTATACCTAAATATAAGATAACGGATTTCTTCTGAATGCACTGCAGTTATACCCTTAAGGCTTTATGTAGACTTCAGTGCGTTAAAGAACGTTTATTAACTTAGATATGTTAAACTAATGATTTGAAGCATTTCGATATCGATTGCTAAATGTGTATATACAAGAAAATCGACTTTATACCTAAATATAAGATAACGGAATTCTTCTACATGCACTGCCGTTATGCCGCCATGGATTTATGCCAACTTCAGTTTGTTAAAGAAGGTTTATTAACTCAAATATGTTAAACTAATGAGTTGAAGCATCTCGATATCGCTTGCTAAATGTGTATATACAACAAAATCGACTTTATACCTAAATATAGGAATACGGAATTCTTCTAAATGCACTGCAGTTATACCGCTAAGGCCTTATGAAGACGTCAGTGCGTTAAAGAAGGGTTATTAACTTAAGTATGTTAAACTAATGATTTGAAGCATTTCGATATCGATTGCTAAATGTGTATATACAAGAAAATCGAATTTATACCTAAATATAAAATTATAACATTACGGAATTCTTCTAAATGCACTGCCGTTATACCGTTAGGCTTTATGTAGACTTCAGTAAGCTAAAAAATGTTTATTAACTTAATATGTTAAACTAATGATTTGAAGCATTTCGATATCGATAGCTAAATGTGTATATACAAAAAAATCGACTTTATACCTTAATATAAGATAACGGAATTCTTCTACATGCACTGCCGTTATGCCGTCTTGGCTATATGCAAACTTCAGATCGTTAAAGAAGGTTTATTAACTTAAATATGTTAAACTAATGATTTGAAGCATTTCGATATTGATTGCTAAATGTCTATGTACAAGAAAATCGATTTATACCTAAATAAAAGATTACGGAATTCACCCAAACATACTGCCGTTATGCCGTTATGGCTTTATGTAAACTTCAGTAAGATAGAGGGGGTTAATTAACCTAAATATGCTAAACCAGTTATACGAAGCATTTCGATATCGATTGCTAAATGCCTATATGCAATAAAATCGAACTTATACCTAAATATAAGATTACGGAATTTTTCTAAATGCACTGTCGTTATGCCGCCATGGCTTTATATCACCTTCATTACGTTAATGAAGGTTAATTAACTTAAATATGTTAAACTAATGATTTGAAGCATTTCGTTATCGATTGCTAAATGTGTATATAAAAGAAAATCGTTTTTATACATAAATACATATAAGATTACGGAATTCTTCTCAATGCACTGCCGTTATGCCGCCATGGCTTTATATCACCTTCATTACGTTAATGAAGGTTAATTAACTTAGATATGTTAAACTAATGATTTGAAGCATTTCGATATCGCCTGCTAAATGTGTATATACAAGAAAATCGACTTTGTACCTAAATATAAGATAAAGAATTCTTCTACATGCACTGCCGTTTTGCCGCCATGGATTTATGCCAACTTCAGTTTGTTAAAGAAGGTTTATTAACTCAAATATGTTAAACTAATGAGTTGAAGCATCTCGATATCGCTTGCTAAATGTGTATATACAACAAAATCGACTTTATACCTAAATACAAGAATACGGAATTCTTCTAAATGTACTGCAGTTATACCGCTAAGGCCTTATGAAGACGTCAGTGCGATAAAGAAGGTTTATTAACTTAAGTATGTTAAACTAATGATTTGAAGCATTTCGATATCGATTGCTAAATGTGTATATACAAGAAAATCGACTTTATACCTAAATATAAGATTACGGAATTTTTCTGAATGCACTGTCGTTATGCCGCCATGGCTTTATATCACCTTCATTACGTTAATGAAGGTTAATTAACTTAAATATGTTAAATTAATGATTTGAAGATTTTCGATATCGATTGCTAAATGTGTATATACAAGAAAATCGACTTTATACCTATATATAAGATTACGGAATTCTTCTACATGCACTGCCGTTATGCCGCCATGGCTTTATATCAACTTCAATACGTTAAAGAAGGTTAATTAACTTAAATATGTTAAACTAATGATTTGAAGCAATTCGATATCGCTTGCTAAATGTGTATATACAAGAAAATCGAATTTATACCTAAATATAAGATAACGGATTTCTTCTGGAATGCACTGCAGTTATACCCTTAAGGCTTTATGTAGACTTCAGTGCGTTAAAGAGGGTTATTAACTTAAGTATGTTAAACTAATGATTTGAAGCATTTCGATATCGATTGCTAAATGTGTATATACAAGAAAATCGACTTTATACCGAAATATAAGATTACGGAATTTTTCTGAATGCACTGTCGTTATGCCGCCTTGGCTTTATATCACCTTCATTACGTTAATGAAGGTTAATTAACTTAAATATGTTAAACTAATGATTTGAAGATTTTCGATATCGATTGCTAAATGTGTATATACAAGAAAATCGACTTTATACCTAAATATAAGATTACGGAATTTTTCTGAATGCACTGTCGTTATGCCGCCATGGCTTTATATCACCTTCATTACGTTAATGAAGGTTAATTAACTTAAATATGTTAAACTAATGATTTGAAGCATTTCGATATCGATTGCTAAATGTGTATATACAAGAAAATCGACTTTATACCTAAATATAAGATTACGGAATTTTTCTGAATGCACTGTCGTTATGCCGCCATGGCTTTATATCACCTTCATTACGTTAATGAAGGTTAATTAACTTAAATATGTTAAACTAATGATTTGAAGCATTTCGATATCGATTGCTAAATGTGTATAAACAAGAAAATCGACTTTATACCTAAATATAAGATAACGGAATTCTTCTACATGCACTGCCGTTATACCGTTATGGCTTTAGTAAACTTCAGTAAGATAAAGAAGGTTAATTAACTTAAATATGTTAAACTAATGATTTGAAGCATTTCGTTATCGATTGCTAAATGTGTATATAAAAGAAATCGACTTTATACCTAAATATAAGATAACGGAATTCTTCTACATGCACTGCCGTTATGCCGCCATGGATTTATGCCAACTTCAGTTTGTTAAAGAAGGTTTATTAACTCAAATATGTTAAACTAATGAGTTGAAGCATCTCGATATCGCTTGCTAAATGTGTAATATACAACAAAATCGACTTTATACCTAAATATATGAATACGGAATTCTTCCAAATGCACTGCCGTAATACCGCCGTGGCTATATGCCAAATTCAGATCGTTAAAGAAGATTTATTAACTTAGATATGTTAAACTAATGATTTGAAGCATTTCGATATCAATTGCTAAATGTGTATATACAAGAAAATCGACTTTATACCTAAATATAAGATAACGGAATTCTTCTACATGCACTGCCGTTATACCGTTATGGCTTTATGTAAACTTCAGTAAGATAAAGAAGGTTAATTAATTTAAATATGTTAAACTAATGATTTGAAGCATTTCGTTATCGATTGCTTAATGTGTAAATAAAAAGAAAACGTTTTTATACATAAATATAAGATTACGAAATTCTTCTCAATGCACTGCCGTTATGCCGCCATGGCTTTATATCAACTTCAATACGTTAAAGAAGGTTAATTAACTTAAATATGTTAAACTAATGATTTGAAGCAATTCGATATCGCTTGCTAAATGTGTATATACAAGAAAATCGAATTTATACCTAAATATAAGATAACCAATTTCTTCTGAATGCACTGCAGTTATACCCTTAAGGCTTTATGTAGACTTCAGTGCGTTTAAGAACGTTTATTAACTTAGATATGTTAAACTAATGATTTGAAGCATTTCGATATCGATTGCTAAATGTGTACATACAAAAAAATCGACTTTATACCTAAATAGAAGATAACGGAATTCTTCTACATGCACTGCCGTTATGCCGCCATGGATTTATGCCAACTTCAGTTTGTTAAAGAAGGTTTATTAACTCAAATATGTTAAACTAATGAGTTGAAGCATCTCGATATCGCTTGCTAAATGTGCATATACAACAAAATCGACTTTATACCTAAATATAAGAATACGGAATTCTTCTAAATGCACTGCAGTTATACGCTAAAGCCTTATGAAGACGTCAGTGCGTTAAAGAAGGGTTATTAACTTAAGTATGTTAAACTAATGATTTGAAGCATTTCGATATCGATTGCTAAATGTGTATATACAAGAAAATCGACTTTATACCTAAATATAAGATTACGAATTTTTCTGAATGCACTGTCGTTATGCCGCCATGGCTTTATATCACCTTCATTACGTTAATGAAGGTTAATTAACTTAAATATGTTAAACTAATGATTTGAAGATTTTCGATATCGATTGCTAAATGTGTATATACAAGAAAATCGACTTTATACCTATATATAAGATTACGGAATTCTTCTACATGCACTGCCGTTATGCCGCCATGGCTTTATGTTAACTTCAGTGCGTTAAAGAAGCTTTATTAACTTTAATATATTAAACTATTGATTTAACGCATTTCGATATCGATTGCTAAATGAGTATATACAGGAAAATCGACTTATACCTAAATATAAGATTACGGAATTCTTCTACATGCACTGCCGTTATGCCGCCATGGCTTTATGTTAACTTCAGTGCGTTAAAGAAGCTTATTAACTTTAATATATTAAACTTATGATTTGAAGCATTACGGAATTCTTCTAAATGCACTGCAGTTATACGGTTAAGGCTTTATAAAGACTTCATTACGTTAAAGAAGGTTAATTAACTTAAATATGTTAAACTAATGATTTGAAGATTTTCGATATCGATTGCTAAATGTGTAAATACAAGAAAATCATATATATACCTAAATATAAGATTACGGAATTCTTCTACATGCACTGTCGTTATGCCGCCATGGCTTTATATAACCTTCATTACGTAAAGAAGGTTAATTAACTTAAATATGTTAAACTAATGATTTGAAGCATTTCGATATCGATTGCTAAATGTGTATGTACAACAAAATCGACTTTATACCTAAATATAAGATTGCGGAATTCTGCCACATATACTGCCATTAAACTTCAGTAAGATAAATAAGGTTAATTAACTTAAATATGCTAAACCAGTTATTTGAAGCATTTTTGATATCGATTGCAAAATCTGTATATACAAGAAAATCGACTTTATACCTAAATATAAGATTACGGAAATCTTCCACATGTACTGTCGTTATGCCGCCATGGCTTTATATCACCTTCAATACGTTAAGGAAGGTTAATTATTTTAAATATGTTAAACTAATGGTTTGAAGAATTTCGATATCGATTGCTAAATGTGTAAATACAAGAAAATCGACTTATACCTAAATATAAAATTATAACATTACGGAATTCTTCTAAATGCACTGCCGTTATACCGTTAAGGCTTTATGTAGACTTCAGTAAGCTAAAAAATGTTTATTAACTTAATTGTTAAACTAATGATTTGAAGCATTTCGATATCGATTGATAAATGTGTATATACAACAAAATCGACTTTTATTCCTAGATATAAGATTACGGAATTCTTCCATATGCACTGCTGTTATACCGTTATGGCTTTATGTAAACTTCAGTAAGAAAAAGAATAATAATTAACTTAAATATGTTAAACTAATGATTTGAAGCATATCGATATCGATTGCTAAATGTGTATATACAAGAAAATCGAATTTATACCTAAATATAAGATAACGGAATTCTTCTGAATGCACTGGTTTATACCCTTAAGGCTTTATGTAGACTTCAGTGCGTTAAAGAACGTTTATTAACTTAGATATGTTAAACTAATGATTTGAAGCATTTCGATATCGATTGCTAAATGTGTATATACAAGAAAATCGACTTTATACCTAAATATAAGATAACGGAATTCTTTTAAATGCACTGCCGTTATGCCGTTAAGGCTTTATGTAGAATTCAGTAAGATAGAGAGGGTTAATTAACTTAAATATGTTAAACTAATGATTTAAAGCATTTCGATATCGATTGCTTAATATGTAAATACAAGAAAATCGACTTTATACCTAAATAGAAGATTACGGAATTCTTCCAAATGCACTGCCGTAATACCGCCGTGGCTATATGCCAAATTCAGATCGTTAAAAAAGATTTATTAACTTAAATATGTTAGGCTAATGAGTCGAAGCATCTCGATATCGGTTGCTAAATGTGTATATACAACAAAATCGACTTTATACCTAAATACAAGATTACGGAGTTCTTCCCAATGCACTGCCGTTATACCGTTATGGCTTTATGTAAACTTCAGTGCGTTAAAGAAGCTTTATTAACTTTAGTATATTAAACTAATGATTTAAAGCATTTCGATATCGATTGCTAAATGAGTATATACAGGAAAATCGACTTTATGCCTAAATATAAGATTACGGAATTCTTCTACATGCACTGCCGTTATGCCGCCATGGCTTTATGTTAACTTCAGTGCGTTAAAGAAGCTTATTAACTTTAATATATTAAACTAATGACTTGAAGACAATTACGGAATTCTTCTAAATGCACTGCAGTTATACGGTTAAGGCTTTATGAAGACTTCATTACGTTAAAGAAGGTTAATTAACTTAAATATGTTAAACTAATGATTTGAAGATTTTCGATATCGATTGCTAAATGTGTAAATACAAGAAAATCATATATATACCTAAATATAAGATTACGGAATTCTTCTACATGCACTGTCGTTATGCCGCCATGGCTTTATATAACCTTCATTACGGTAAAGAAGGTTAATTAACTTAAATATGTTAAACTAATGATTTGAAGCATTTCGATATCGATTGCTAAATGTGTATGTACAACAAAATCGACTTTATACCTAAATATAAGATTGCGGAATTCTGCCACATATACTGCCATTAAACTTTCAGTAAGATAAATAAGGTTAATTAACTTAAATATGCTAAACCAGTTATTTGAAGCATTTTGATATCGATTGCAAAATCTGTATATACAAGAAAATCGACTTTATACCTAAATATAAGATTACGGAAATCTTCCACATGTACTGTCGTTATGCCGCCATGGCTTTATATCACCTCAATACGTTAAGGAAGGTTAATTATTTTAAATATGTTAAACTAATGGTTTGAAGAATTTCGATATCGATTGCTAAATGTGTAAATACAAGAAAATCGACTTTATACCTAAATATAAAATTATAACATTACGGAATTCTTCTAAATGCACTGCCGTTATACCGTTAAGGCTTTATGTAGACTTCAGTAAGCTAAAAAATGTTTATTAACTTAATATGTTAAACTAATGATTTGAAGCATTTCGATATCGATTGATAAATGTGTATATACAACAAAATCGACTTTATTCCTAGATATAAGATTACGGAATTCTTCCATATGCACTGCTGTTATACCGTTATGGCTTTATGTAAACTTCAGTAAGATAAAGAAGGCTAATTAACTTAAATATGTTAAACTAATGATTTGAAGCATTTCGTTATCGATTGCTAAATGTGTATATAAAAGAAAATCGTTTTTATACATAAATATAAGATTACGGAATTCTTCTCAATGCACTGCCGTTATACCGCCATGGCTTTATATCAACTTCAATACGTTAAAGAAGGTTAATTAACTTAAATATGTTAAACTAATGATTTGAAGCAATTCGATATCGCTTGCTTAATGTATATATACAAGAAAATCGAATTTATACCTAAATATAAGATAACGGATTTCTTCTGAATGCACTGCAGTTATACCCTTAAGGCTCTATGTAGACTTCAGTGCGTTAAAGAACGTTTATTAACTTAGATATGTTAAACTAATGATTTGAAGCATTTCGATATCGATTGCTAAATGTGTATATACAACAAAATCGACTTTATACCTAAATATAAGATAACGGAATTCTTCTACATGCACTGCCGTTATGCCGCCATGGATTTATGCCAACTTCAGTATGTTAAAGAAGGTTTATTAACTCAAATATGTTAAACTAATGAGTTGAAGCATATCGATATCGCTTGCTAAATGTGTATATACACAAATCGACTTTATACCTAAATATAAGAATACGGAATTCTTCTAAATGCACTTCAGTTATACCGCTAAGGCCTTATGAAGACGTCAGTGCGTTAAAGAAGGTTTATTAACTTAAGTATGATAAGCTAATGATTTGAAGCATTTCGATATTGATTACTAAATGTGTATGTACAAGAAAATCGATTTTATACCTAAATAAAAGATTACGGAATTCACCCAAACATACTGCCGTTATGCCGTTATGGCTTTATGTAAACTTCAGTAAGATAGAGGGGGTTAATTAACCTAAATATGCTAAACCATTATACGAAGCATTTCGATATCGATTGCTAAATGCCTATATGCAATAAAATCGAACTTATACCTAAATATAAGATTACGGAATTTTTCTAAATGCACTGTCGTTATGCCGCCATGGCTTTATATCACCTTCATTACGTTAATGAAGGTTAATTAACTTAAATATGTTAAACTAATGATTTGAAGCATTTCGTTATCGATTGCTAAATGTGTATATAAAAGAAAATCGTTTTTATACATAAATACATATAAGATTACGGAATTCTTCTCAATGCACTGCCGTTATGCCGCCATGGCTTTATATCACCTTCATTACGTTAATGAAGGTTAATTAACTTAAATATGTTAAACTAATGATTTGAAGCAATTCGATATCGCTTGCTAAATGTGTATATACAAGAAAATCAAATTTATACATAAATATAAGATAAAGGAATTCTTCTGAATGCACTGCAGTTATACCCTTAAGGCTTTATGTAGACTTCAGTGCGTTAAAGAACGTTTATTACTTAGATATGTTAAACTAATGATTTGAAGCATTTCGATATCGCCTGCTAAATGTGTATATACAAGAAAATCGACTTTGTACCTAAATATAAGATAAAGGTATTCTTCTACATGCACTGCCGTTTTGCCGCCATGGATTTGTGCCAACTTCAGTTTGTTAAAGAAGGTTTATTAACTCAAATATGTTAAACTAATGAGTTGAAGCATCTCGATATCGCTTGCTAAATGTGTATATACAACAAAATCGACTTTATACCTAAATACAAGAATACGGAATTCTTCTAAATGCACTGCAGTTATACCGCTAAGGCCTTATGAAGACGTCAGTGCGATAAAGAAGGTTTATTAACTTAAGTATGTTAAACTAATGATTTGAAGCATTTCGATATCGATTGCTAAACGTGTATATACAAGAAAATCGACTTTATACCTAAATATAAGATTACGGAATTTTTCTGAATGCACTGTCGTTATGCCGCCATGGCTTTATATCACCTTCATTACGTTAATGAAGGTTAATTAACTTAAATATGTTAAACTAATGATTTGAAGATTTCGATATCGATTGCTAAATGTGTATATACAAGAAAATCGACTTTATACCTATATATAAGATTACGGAATTCTTCTACATGCACTGCCGTTATGCCGCCATGGCTTTATATCAACTTCAATACGTTAAAGAAGGTTAATTAACTTAAATATGTTAAACTAATGATTTGAAGCAATTCGATATCGCTTGCTAAATGTGTATATACAAGAAAATCGAATTTATACCTAAATATAAGATAAAGGATTTCTTCTGAATGCACTGCAGTTATACCCTTAAGGCTTTATGTAGACTTCAGTGCGTTAAAGAAGGGTTATTAACATAAGTATGTTAAACTAATGATTTGAAGCATTTCGATATCGATTGCTAAATGTGTATATACAAGAAAATCGACGTTATACCTAAATATAAGATTACGGAATTTTTCTGAATGCACTGTCGTTATGCCGCCTTGGCTTTATATCACCCTCATTACGTTAATGAAGGTTAATTAACTTAAATATGTTAAACTAATGATTTGAAGATTTTCGATATCGATTGCTAAATGTGTATATACAAGAAAATCGACTTTATACCTAAATATAAGTTTACGGAATTTTTCTGAATGCACTGTCGTTATGCCGCCATGGCTTTATATCACCTTCATTACGTTAATGAAGGTTAATTAACTTAAATATGTTAAACTAATGATTTGAAGCATTTCGATATCGATTGCTAAATGTGTATATACAAGAAAATCGACTTTATACCTAAATATAAGATTACGGAATTTTTCTGAATGCACTGTCGTTATGCCGCCATGGCTTTATATCACCTTCATTACGTTAATGAAGGTTAATTAACTTAAATATGTTAAACTAATTATTTGAAGCATTTCGTTATCGATTGCTAAATGTGTATATAAAAGAAAATCGACTTTATACCTAAATATAAGATAACGGAATTCTTCTACATGCACTGCCGTTATGCCGCATGGATTTATGCACACTTCAGTTTGTTAAAGAAGGTTTATTAACTCAAATATGTTAAACTAATGAGTTGAAGCATCTCGATATCGCTTGCTAAATGTGTATATACAACAAAATCGACTTTATACCTAAATATAAGAATACGGAATTCTTCTAAATGCACTGCAGTTATACCGCTTAGGCCTTATGAAGACGTCAGTGCGTTAAAGAAGGGTTATTAACTTAAGTATGTTAAACTAATGATTTGAAGCATTTCGATATCGATTGCTAAATGTGTATATACAAGAAAATCGACTTTATACCTAAATATAAGATTACGGAATTTTTCTGAATGCACTGTCGTTATGCCGCCATGGCTTTATATCACCTTCATTACGTTAATGAAGGTTAATTAACTTAAATATGTTAAACTAATGATTTGAAGCATTTCGTTATCGATTGCTAAATGTGTATATAAAAGAAAATCGACTTTATACCTAAATATAAGATAACGGAATTCTTCTACATGCACTGCCGTTATGCCGCCATGGATTTATGCCAACTTCAGTTTGTTAAAGAAGGTTTATTAACTCAAATATGTTAAACTAATGAGTTGAAGCATCTCGATATCGCTTGCTAAATGTGTATATACAACAAAATCGACTTTATACCTAAATATAAGAATACGGAATTCTTCTAAATGCACTGCAGTTATACCGCTAAGGCCTTATGAAGACGTCAGTGCGTTAAAGAAGCTTTATTAACTTTAATATATTAAACTTATGATTTGAAGCATTACGGAATTCTTCTAAATGCACTGCAGTTATACGGTTAAGGCTTTATGAAGACTTCATTACGTTAAAGAAGGTTAATTAACTTAAATATGTTAAACTAATGATTTGAAGATTTTCAAAATCGATTGCTAAATGTGTAAATACAAGAAAATCATATATATACCTAAATATAAGATTACGGAATTCTTCTACATGCACTGTCGTTATGCCGCCATGGCTTTATATAACCTTCATTACGGTAAAGAAGGTTAATTAACTTAAATATGTTAAACTAATGATTTGAAGCATTTCGATATCGATTGCTAAATGTGTATGTACAACAAAATCGACTTTATACCTAAATATAAGATTGCGGAATTCTGCCACATATACTGCCATTAAACTTCAGTAAGATAAATAAGGTTAATTAACTTAAATATGCTAAACCAGTTATTTGAAGCATTTTGATATCGATTGCAAAATCTGTATATACAAGAAAATCGACTTTATACCTAAATATAAGATTACGGAAATCTTCCACATGTACTGTCGTTATGCCGCCATGGCTTTATATCACCTTCAATACGTTAAGGAAGGTTAATTATTTTAAATATGTTAAACTAATGGTTTGAAGAATTTCGATATCGATTGCTAAATGTGTAAATACAAGAAAATCGACTTTATACCTAAATATAAAATTATAACATTACGGAATTCTTCTAAATGCACTGCCGTTATACCGTTAAGGCTTTATGTAGACTTCAGTAAGCTAAAAAATGTTTATTAACTTAATATGTTAAACTAATGATTTGAAGCATTTCGATATCGATTGATAAATGTGTATATACAACAAAATCGACTTTATTCCTAGATATAAGATTACGGAATTCTTCCATATGCACTGCTGTTATACCGTTATGGCTTTATGTAAACTTCAGTAAGAAAAAGAATAATAATTAACTTAAATATGTTAAACTAATGATTTGAAGCATATCGATATCGATTGCTAAATGTGTATATACAAGAAAATCGAATTTATACCTAAATATAAGATAACGGAATTCTTCTGAATGCACTGCAGTTATACCCTTAAGGCTTTATGTAGACTTCAGTGCGTTAAAGAACGTTTATTAACTTAGATATGTTAAACTAATGATTTGAAGCATTTCGATATCGATTGCTAAATGTGTATATACAAGAAAATCGACTTTATACCTAAATATAAGATAACGGAATTCTTTTAAATGCACTGCCGTTATGCCGTTAAGGCTTTATGTAGAATTCAGTAAGATAGAGAGGGTTAATTAACTTAAATATGTTAAACTAATGATTTAAAGCATTTCGATATCGATTGCTTAATATGTAAATACAAGAAAATCGACTTTATACCTAAATAGAAGATTACGGAATTCTTCCAAATGCACTGCCGTAATACCGCCGTGGCTATATGCCAAATTCAGATCGTTAAAAAAGATTTATTAACTTAAATATGTTAGGCTAATGAGTCGAAGCATCTCGATATCGGTTGCTAAATGTGTATATACAACAAAATCGACTTTATACCTAAATACAAGATTACGGAGTTCTTCCCAATGCACTGCCGTTATACCGTTATGGCTTTATGTAAACTTCAGTAAGATAAAGAAGGCTAATTAACTTAAATATGTTAAACTAATGATTTGAAGCATTTCGTTATCGATTGCTAAATGTGTATATAAAAGAAAATCGTTTTTATACATAAATATAAGATTACGGAATTCTTCTCAATGCACTGCCGTTATACCGCCATGGCTTTATATCAACTTCAATACGTTAAAGAAGGTTAATTAACTTAAATATGTTAAACTAATGATTTGAAGCAATTCGATATCGCTTGCTTAATGTATATATACAAGAAAATCGAATTTATACCTAAATATAAGATAACGGATTTCTTCTGAATGCACTGCAGTTATACCCTTAAGGCTTTATGTAGACTTCAGTGCGTTAAAGAACGTTTATTAACTTAGATATGTTAAACTAATGATTTGAAGCATTTCGATATCGATTGCTAAATGTGTATATACAACAAAATCGACTTTATACCTAAATATAAGATAACGGAATTCTTCTACATGCACTGCCGTTATGCCGCCATGGATTTATGCCAACTTCAGTATGTTAAAGAAGGTTTATTAACTCAAATATGTTAAACTAATGAGTTGAAGCATATCGATATCGCTTGCTAAATGTGTATATACAACAAAATCGACTTTATACCTAAATATAAGAATACGGAATTCTTCTAAATGCACTGCAGTTATACCGCTAAGGCCTTATGAAGACGTCAGTGCGTTAAAGAAGGTTTATTAACTTAAGTATGATAAACTAATGATTTGAAGCATTTCGATATCGATTGCTAAATGTGTATATACAAGAAAATCGACTTTATACCTAAATATAAGATTACGGAATTTTTCTAAATGCATTGTCGTTATGCCGCCATGGCTTTATATCACCTTCATTACGTTAATGAAGGTTAATTAACTTAAATATGTTAAACTAATGATTTGAAGATTTTCGATATCGATTGCTAAATGTGTATATACAAGAAAATCGACTTTATACCTATATATAAGATTACGGAGTTCTTCTACATGCACTGCCGTTATGCCGCCATGGCTTTATGTTAACTTCAGTGCGTTAAAGAAGCTTTATTAACTTTAATATATTAAACTAATGATTTAAAGCATTTCGATATCGATTGCTAAATGAGTATATACAGGAAAATCGACTTTATCCTGTTGCGTCAAGCGACAGGATATATATGTATATTTAAACCTGAAATTAAAATTAAGAAAAATGAATCATAAAAAATTATAAAATAGTGAATTATTTAAATTATTGTATACTTACCTTAATTATGCATTCATACTACTAATCTACTACTTACCTTAATACTTACCATAATCTATTACAATAGTGAACGAAAGTTGAAGATAATTATATTTACCCCTTTTTTTATACATATGAACATTACCACTAGTTTAAGCCGTTAGTTTAAGATTTAGGCTAAGCAACTAAATGAAATTAAATAAAGAAGTATTGTATTAAGAACCATCGAATCGACCGGACGCGTTATCATTTATTACCGCATTTAATTTTTGACAGGCAATTAGGCTTCATTTTATTCGCGCATTCCCAAGTTTTTATTATCGCTTCTCAAAAACGCTTGAGAATTTTCATGGCGCCCGAGCAGGGACTTAGTGCGTGAACTAAGAATATTTTATTTAACTTTCGTTTTCGGTTTTAATAACCATATCGTTTCTAATTGCCTGTTAATCGTTCGGTTTTCGGTCATCGGTAATGTGAAGTGAAGACAAGTGTAACTACATAAAAGATACAAAGACAAAACATAAAAAAGTATATAAAAAAAAAAAAATTGTACAAAATACATAGTTAACTAAAAATACATAACATACATATAGTGGAAGTGACCAAGCTGTGCAGTGACAGTGATACCTAACTACATGATAAATAAAAAGAAAACATAAAATATAAACACGAAACTAAAGTGAGATTAAAAAGGAAAAAGTGGTGGCAAATTTAGTTAATACTTACATATGTATATACATATGTCCATACGAGGACAGTGATTAATGCTTGCATACATATGTATGTACGTGAATACCTTGAAAAATAAAGTGGCTAAATATAAAAGCAAATATACATATACATATGTGAAACAGAAAATTTAAACCTAACATAAAAACAAAATATAAATATACAACGTTAAAGTGGAGTGAAGTGACGTGTACAGCGGCAAACCTTTAAAAAAGGAACATAGGTAGTGATAAAACAGAATACCTACATATACGTACATACATATATGCGCGCATACGTGACGTGGAGAAGGTGCGGTACAGTGTGTTTCACGTTAATAATACCAAGTGGTTTGAAATAGTCTCGGCTAAAAGTAAAAAAATAATTAAAATTAATTATATACATTGTATAAAAGTGCCGTATGACAAAAATTAAGAGTTAACCGTGAAGTGCCGTTAAAAACTACCGCAACAAAATACCGCTTTTGAACCGTAAGAGTGAAGTACCACTATTAAATACTTACCGCTTCCAGTGCCGCTACCAACCCCGTAACTATATAGTGCCGCTAAGTGTCTAATTTTGCTACGTCAACTCCATCACATCGCTGCCATCAATCGCTGCTGCCATCATTCGCTGCTACCATCCTTCGCTGCTGCCATCGTCGCTGCTGCCATCAAGCCGCTGCTACCAACGTCATCGCTGCTGCCATCATTCGCTGCTACCAACGTCGCCGCTGCTGCCGTCGTCGCTGCTACCATCAAACCGTTGCTGCCATCAACGCCGCTGCCGTCGTGGGAATGAGCTGCCGCTGCATTCTCTGCAAAAGGGACGTAAGCGCCGGCAAACAGCCGACGCACCAGGTAACGAGTGCGATTTACTGAAAGCAGTGCAAAAAAAAGCAAACTACTACAAAACAAGTGCACTTTCAGTTTTTGGCTCTCCCTTTTCACTTTATATTATATTGCCTTGTATTTATTATACAAACATATACATATATATATACATATCTTAATATATGCTCAGACATATACGAATTCAAGTGAATAAGGGATTTTGGGATTTTGCGGTAGCCCTTTATTTGGAAATAAAGGTGTAAAAATTATTAATTGCAAAATTAAATTATCTCGTTTTTCGCAATTTTTCCGATCCGCGAGAAATAAAAAAAAAAAAAAACTATAACTAATGGTTTGTACAACCAATAAATTAAATAATTAAAAGCTGCGATTCACCACCCTCGGGGGGACCCTCCAGCTTATAACAATTTAAAATTCTCTGCGATTCACCACCCAAGGGACCCTCCAGAGAATTATAAAAAAAAAAAAATTTTTTCAATAAAACAGTAATTAAAGGCTCGATCAGCCATATAATAAAAATATATTGAAACCGCGATTCACCACCGCAAGGGGGACCCTCCGGTTTATAATTATCGATCGTTTTTTCGCAATTTTTGTCGATTTTCGTTCGGACATTTTCCGATTAAATTACGTTTTTGTGCTATTGCTCATTTTGCGCATTTATCGGGTTGGCTTTCAATACTTGAGAATCGATATTATTTTTTCTTTTCGTTTTCGTCACCGATTCCAAATATATTTGTTGCCAACTTTTATTGCTATTAGTTTGGCTTTCGTATATTTGGGAATCAACATTTATTTTTCGTTTTCGTTATCGATTCTCAGTAAATCTGTTGCCAACCGTTATAGTCTTTTTTCGGAAATTTTATTTAAACAAGCAAAATGAGCAAGCCAAAACCAACTCTCGCAAGCCTGTCTCCAAGTAAGGAGTTGACGGACTTAAAATCGTTAAGACGTCAAAGAACGGTTGCGAAGAGTAGTATTTTGCGCATTAAAACGGGCCTTCTTGAAAAGACAATGTCTTTAGATCCAATCGAATTGGAATGCCGTCTAGATATATTAAATTCACATAGTGAAAAATTAATGAAATGCCAATCAAAGATTGAAGAAATTGATGAGGACGACATGGCCCGAGGGGAGTTAGAGGACATAATCGTTGAAACGAAGTCCATAATTAAGTCAATTTTAGCGAAAAATAGAACTTCACTTGCCGAAACATCTTTTGTAGCTTCTCACAGCTCAAGGCTCCCTAAAATGAATTTGCCGAAATTCAAGGGAGAATATTCCGAATTCAAAAATTTTATGAGTTTGTTCGAGAGCTTGGTTCATAACGATCCAAATATCCCAGATATTGAAAAATTTAACCATTTGGTTAATTGTCTATCTGGAGAGGCTTTGGGAACAGTTAAAGCGTTTCAGATGTCGGATGAAAATTATCCGAAAGCGTTGGCAAGTCTCAAAAAAGTTTATGATAATAAATGTTTGATATTTTTCAATACAATATCTAAACTTTTTGAGCTGCCAACAATCCCAAAGCCTTCTGCGCCTTCCCTGCGTTCAATGATTGACGAAGTGTCCGCGGTATATGATTCATTGCTATCACTGGGCGATGAAAAACAAATAACGAACGCAATAATTATACATATTGTAATGACAAAGGTTGACCCTGCCACCCGATCCAAATGGGAAGAAGCGCTGGACTATGACAAACTGCCACTGTGGAAGGACTGTGAGGCCACCTTAAATCGAAGATACCAGCAGCTGTCAGCGGAAGGAGCATCACACTCTAGGACGAAGCCCATACCTACAAGCAGTGCGCATCATGGGAAACAACAACAGATGGACAGGACCAAATCGGCGCTGGTTGCTGCAAATACGAGGCAGCCTCTTTGCCAACAGTGCAAATCGAGGGAACACCATTTGACTGCCTGCCCCACCTTCAAGGCGCTTCCGGTGCAGCAGAGGTTCGAGTTCGTGAAATCGGTGCCCTTATGCATAAATTGTTTGCGTAAGGGTCACACGGTTTCCAAATGCAGAGCAGATCGTTGCCGCATATGCAATCGTTCCCATCACTCGCTGTTACACCAGTATCCAGTGTCCTTCCCCGCTGTACCTCATCCGCAACCATCAACCACACATGCCATGCATACAGCCAGTATGCCGGATCGGGTCATGTTGGCAACAGCAGTAATTCTAGTGAGGACCAGCTGCGGAGATTACCTGCCTGCGAGAGCCTTGCTGGACTCAGGCTCCCAGGTCAACTTTATGACAGAGGACTTGGCACAAAAGTTGCGGATTCGACGTCAGCATAAAACATTAAGCGTAATTGGAATTGGCAATTCCAATACAAAAGTGGGGTCCAAACTAAGCGCGTTTGTCAAGTCGCGGTTAAATAATTTTGAATTTTCGGCGGAATTCTGGGTAATGCGATGCATTTCGGCAAATCATCCAGACCATAACATCAATGTTAATGGCTGGCAAATTCCGCACAATATTGAATTGGCGGACCCAGAATTCCACAAATCTAAAAAAGTGGACATCCTATTGGGTGCTGAAACATTTTTCGACCTTTTAGCTGTTGGCCAAATTAAAAATGGTCCTAACCAACCAACACTTCAGAAAACCCTTTTAGGATGGATTGTGTCTGGCAAATACGCCAGTAATATAAGTTCTCCTCCCAGATTACATAGCACATTATGCCAAGCTGAAGAAGACTTAACGTCAATCGATTCAGTAGTCCAAAAATTTTGGGCTCTAGAAGAATTACCTTCAGAATCAAATGGCATCAAATTCACACCAGAGCAACAAGAGTGTGAAAATTTTTTCGTTAATACTACTCAAGTATTGCCTTCAGGACGGCTTCAAGTCAGAATGCCCTTTAAAGCTGACCGTAAGTTACTCGGTCACTCATATGAAACCGCAGTTCGGCGGTTTCAGGCCCTGGAGAGAAGGACATTAAAAGATCCAGAACTTCGCAAAATGTATCTGGACTTTATGAATGAATATAGAGCCTTGGGTCACATGAGCCCAACGAACAATAAGATCCCGAGTGAGCCACACTACTTCATTCCGCATCAATGCGTTTTAAGGCCCGAGAGCACAACAACCAAATTACGTGTTGTATTTGATGCTTCGAGTCGATCTTCAACTCAAATAGCGTTGAATGAACTTTTGATGGGAGGTCCAACCATCCAAGAAGAGTTATACTCAACTCTTCTTCGTTTTCGCTTACATAAGTATGCACTAACAGCGGACATTACTAAAATGTACCGCCAAATAATTATGCACGAAGAAGACAGAAATTGTCAGCTTATTGTGTGGAGAGAGCATCCTTCTGAGCAAATTCAAATTTTTCGTCTTAACACCGTAACATACGGCACTGCGCCTGCTCCATTTCTCGCAACACGGTGTTTGCAAATGCTCAGTGATGCCAATACAATGAAATACCCACTCGGTTCATTGGCCATTAAAAGAGACTTTTATGTTGATGACTTATTAACAGGATCTGAAAATTTTGAGTCTCTAGATCTTATAAGAAGTGAAGTAATTGAAATATTAAACTCGGCAGGATTCACTTTAACAAAGTGGTTTTCGAACCACCCTAAATTTTTCGATAGTGATTGCACTGAAAAGTCATTAAGTTTCAATGACAAAAATTCTACTAAAACACTAGGAATCCATTGGTTGCCGAAAGAGGATTTGTTTCGATTTGTTTTGGATGCCAACTTTAATGATCTGCGAGCCACTAAACGGAACATATTGTCAGTCTCCGCTCGCCTTTTCGATCCTCTTGGATTATTAGCCCCACTAGTTACCAAAGCAAAAATCTTATTGCAAGAGCTTTGGATTCAAAAACTAGATTGGGATGAGTCGATTCCATTGCGCCTCAACACTAGCTGGCAGAATTTCAAAGCCAACCTACTGCAGCTCTCGTCAATTAGCATTCCTCGGTATGTAAACTTAGAGTCGACTGCTACATGCCAAATCCATGGCTTCTCCGACGCCTCAATAAGGGCGTACGGATGCTGCATATACATACGAAGCCAATCTGCTAGTGGCATTAAATGCATGCTGCTTACTGCAAAGTCTAGAGTGGCTCCGCTGAAGACCAAATCTCTTCCGCGTCTTGAGCTCTCGGCAGCACATCTTCTTTCAAAATTATGGTCAAGAGTAGCGCCTATGTTGAGTCGACATTACGAAAATATAACATTTTGGACAGACTCTGAAATCGTTTTACATTGGATTAAAACACATCCATCTTCACTACAAACCTTCGTCGCAAACAGAGTGTCCGAAATCCAAGAGTTGACTGACAAAGTACATTGGCGACATGTGCCAACGAAACAAAATCCTGCGGATCAAGTGTCTCGGGGTTGTAACGTGGACGAATTGAATAATTCAATATGGTTTGGCGGTCCACAGTTCCTCCTAGAAGACCCTGCATTATGGCCAATTAATAACCACTTCCAGCTCTCACCAGAAGACGAAGCATTAGAGAAGAAGAAAAATACATTTGCATTACTTTCGACTACTGAGAAAAATACAATATTGGACCTTATTGAAAAATTTTCTTCTCATAAAAAATTGCTTCGTGTGGTTGCATATATATTACGATGGATCAGGCGACCACCAAAATCCTCCAGAGGCCAAGATCTGACTTCAGAAGAGCTAAACTTGAGCTTTCTAAAAATTGCACAGGTGGTCCAACATTCAGAATTTTCGGATGTTATTCAAAAATTGCATAAAGGCACCACCCTACCCGCAAACTTGCAAAAACTCAACCCGTTTTTGCATGAGTACTCGGATATGTCGCTGTCATTCAAATTAATCCGAGTAGGAGGTCGCTTATTAAATGCACCTCCCCATACGATGCCAAATTTCCGCTTTTATTAAATAAAAGTTCGCACTTCGTTACAACGTATTTACGGTTCCTGCACATTCGGAATCACCACGCTGGGGCTAAAGCGTTGGTTGCGCTTCTTCGAGAACGCATATGGCTAATTAATGCTCGAGAAGCTTGCAGTAGAACCGTAAGAAACTGTATACATTGTTTTCATTACAAGCCGAAGTTGCAAAACCAAATTATGGGAAATTTGCCAGTCGAAAGACTTCGAGCACTACGGCCCTTTCTTATATGTGGCGTAGATTTTTGTGGTCCGATATACACAACTTTAAAAATACGCGGTCGACCACCCGTAAAAACATATATTGCAGTTTTCGTTTGTTTTACGTCCAAAGCAGTACATTTAGAATTAGTTTCAGACCTATCAACTAATTCATTTATTCTCGCCCTAAAAAGGTTCATTGGACGCCGAGGAATCCCGACGAAGATATTCAGCGACAACGCCACCAACTTCGTCGGCGCCGACCGCAAGCTGCGCGAGCTGAAAGAGGCGTTTCTAGCAATGGGCCCAGAACTGCAGAGATTCGCAGCAGACGAAGGGTGCAGCTTCACCTTTATACCACCGCGGGCGCCGCACTTCGGCGGATTATGGGAAGCCGCGGTGAAGTCCGCCAAACACCACATCGTTCGCGTAACCGGCAACGCGCTACTCACAGCAGAGGAGTTAGCAACAGTGTTGGCCGAAGTGGAGGCCATCCTCAACTCTCGCCCCCTAGTACCTCTGAGCCAGGACCCCAACGACGGCGAGGCTCTAACCCCAGCGCACCTACTAATAGGATGTTCCCTGCGGGCATTACCCCCAGAGAAGGTGCCAGTGGACCCAGTTCGTTGTTGCGAGAGATGGCAACTTGTTTGCTGTCTCAAGCAACAGTTCTGGCGACAGTGGTCCAAAGTATACCTGACGGGCCTTCAGGAGCGGAACAAGTGGCTGCACCCCAAACGCAATATGCAGCTCAACGACCTCGTTCTCGTCCACGAGGACAACGTGCCGCCGCAGCAGTGGGTACTAGGGCGCGTCGTCGCAACCGTCGAAGGGCAAGACGGCAAGGTGCGAGTCGCAGAAGTAGCAACCAAGACGGGCACGATTAAGCGCCCCATCCACAAACTGGCTGTCCTTCCACTGGATATTGAAGGAATCTGATCCTGTCAAGGTGGCCGGTGTTGCGTCAAGCGACAGGATATATATGTATATTTAAACCTGAAATTAAAATTAAGAAAAATGAATCATAAAAAATTATAAAATAGTGAATTATTTAAATTATTGTATACTTACCTTAATTATGCATTCATACTACTAATCTACTACTTACCTTAATACTTACCATAATCTATTACAATAGTGAACGAAAGTTGAAGATAATTATATTTACCCCTTTTTTTATACATATGAACATTACCACTAGTTTAAGCCGTTAGTTTAAGATTTAGGCTAAGCAACTAAATGAAATTAAATAAAGAAGTATTGTATTAAGAACCATCGAATCGACCGGACGCGTTATCATTTATTACCGCATTTAATTTTTGACAGGCAATTAGGCTTCATTTTATTCGCGCATTCCCAAGTTTTTATTATCGCTTCTCAAAAACGCTTGAGAATTTTCATATAAGATTACGGAATTCTTCTACATGCACTGCCGTTATGCCGCCATGGCTTTATGTTAACTTCAGTGCGTTAAAGAAGCTTTATTAACTTTAATATATTAAACTAATGACTTGAAGCATTACGGAATTCTTCTAAATGCACTGCAGTTATACGGTTAAGGCTTTATGAAGACTTCAGTGCGTTAAAGAAGTTTTACTAACTTAAATATGTTAAACTAATGATTTGAAGCACGTCGATATCGATTGCTAAATGCGTATATACAAGAAAATCGACTTTATACCTAAATATAAGATAACGTAATTCTTCAAAATGTACTGCCGTTATGCTGTTATGGCTTTATGTAAACTTCGGTAAGATAGAGGGGGTTAATTAACCTAAATATGCTAAACCAGTTATATGAAGCATTTCGATATCGATTGCTAAATGTGTATGTACAAGAAAATCGATTTTATACCTAAATAAAAGCTTACGGAATTCACCCAAATATAATGCCGTTATGGCTTTATGTAAACTTCAATAAGATAAAAAAAGGTTAATTACCTTGCTAAACCAGTTATTTGAAGCATTTCGATATCGATTGCTAAATGCGTATATACAACAAAATCGAATTTATACCTAAATATAAGATTACGGAATTCTTCTAAATGCACTGTCGTTATGCCGCCATGGCTTATATCATTATTCATTACGTTAGAGAAGGTTGTTAAACTAATGATTTGAAGAATTTCGATATCGATTGCTAAATGCGTATATACAACAAATTCGGCTTTATAACTAAATATAAGATTACGGAATTCTTCGAAATACACTGCCGTTATGCCGTTATGGCTTTATATAAATTTCAGTACGTTTAAGAAGGTTAATTTACTTAAATATCCTAAACGATTGATTTGAAGCATTTCGATATTGATTACTAAATGTGTATGTACAAGAAAACCGATTTTATACCTAAATAAAAGATTACGGAATTCACCCAAACATACTGCCGTTATGCCGTTATGGCTTTATGTAAACTTCAGTAAGATAGAGAGGGTTAATTAACCTAACTATGCTAAACCAGTTATATGAAGCATTTCGATATCGATTGCTAAATGCCTATATACAACAAAATCGAACTTATACCTAAATATAAAATTACGGAATTTTTCTAAATGCACTGTCGTTATGCCGCCATGGCTTTATATCACCTTCATTACGTTAAAGAAGGTTAATTAACTTAAATATGTTAAACTAATGATTTGAAGATTTTCGATATCGATTGCTAAATGTGTATATACAACAAAATCGACTTTATACCTAAATATAAGATAACGGAATTCTTCTACATGCACTGCCGTTATGCCGCCATGGATTTATGCCAACTTCAGTATGTTAAAGAAGGTTTATTAACTCAAATATGTTAAACTAATGAGTTGAAGCATATCGATATCGCTTGCTAAATGTGTATATACAACAAAATCGACTTTATACCTAAATATAAGAATACGGAATTCTTCTAAATGCACTGCAGTTATACCGCTAAGGCCTTATGAAGACGTCAGTGCGTTAAAGAAGGTTTATTAACATAAGTATGATAAACTAATGATTTGAAGCATTTCGATATCGATTGCTAAATGTGTATATACAAGAAAATCGACTTTATACCTAAATATAAGATTACGGAATTTTTCTAAATGCATTGTCGTTATGCCGCCATGGCTTTATATCACCTTCATTACGTTAATGAAGGTTAATTAACTTAAATATGTTAAACTAATGATTTGAAGATTTTCGATATCGATTGCTAAATGTGTATATACAAGAAAATCGACTTTATACCTATATATAAGATTACGGAGTTCTTCTACATGCACTGCCGTTATGCCCCATGGCTTTATGTTAACTTCAGTGCGTTAAAGAAGCTTTATTAACTTTAATATATTAAACTAATGATTTAAAGCATTTCGATATCGATTGCTAAATGAGTATATACAGGAAAATCGACTTTATGCCTAAATATAAGATTACGGAATTCTTCTACTGCACTGCCGTTATGCCGCCATGGCTTTATGTTAACTTCAGTGCGTTAAAGAAGCTTTATTAACTTTAATATTTAAACTAATTACTTGAAGCATTACGGAATTCTTCTAAATGCACTGCAGTTATACGGTTAAGGCTTTAAAGAAGTGCGTTAAAGAAGTTTTACTAACTTAAATATGTTAAACAATGATTTGAAGCACGTCGATATCGATTGCTAAATGCGTATTTACAAGAAAATCGACTTTATACCTAAATATAAGATAACGTAATTCTTCAAAATGTATGCCTTTGCTGTTATGGCTTTATGTAAATTCGGTAAGATAGAGGGGGTTAATTAACCTAAATATGCTAAACCAGTTATATGAAGCATTTCGATATCGATTGCTAAATGTGTATGTAAAGAAAATCGTTTTAACCTAAATAAAAGCTTACGGAATTCACCCAAATATAATGCCGTTATGGCTTTATGTAAACTTCAATAAGATAAAAAAAGGTTAATTACCTTGCTAAACCATTATTTGAAGCATTTCGATATCGATTGCTAAATGCGTATATACAACAAAATCGAATTTATACCTAAATATAAGATTACGGAATTCTTCTAAATGCACTGTCGTTATGCCGCCATGGCTTATATCATTATTCATTACGTTAGAGAAGGTTGTTAAACTAATGATTTGAAGAATTTCGATATCGATTGCTAAATGCGTATATACAACAAATTCGGCTTTATAACTAAATATAAGATTACGGAATTCTTCGAAATACACTGCCGTTATGCCGTTATGGCTTTATATAAATTTCAGTACGTTTAAGAAGGTTAATTTACTTAAATATCCTAAACGATTGATTTGAAGCATTTCGATATTGATTACTAAATGTGTATGTACAAGAAAACCGATTTTATACCTAAATAAAAGATTACGGAATTCACCCAAACATACTGCCGTTATGCCGTTATGGCTTTATGTAAACTTCAGTAAGATAGAGAGGGTTAATTAACCTAACTATGCTAAACCAGTTATATGAAGCATTTCGATATCGATTGCTATATGCCTATATACAACAAAATCGAACTTATACCTAAATATAAAATTACGGAATTTTTCTAAATGCACTGTCGTTATGCCGACATGGCTTTATATCACCTTCATTTCGTTAAAGAAGGTTAATTAACTTAAATATGTTAAACTAATGATTTGAAGATTTTCGATATCGATTGCTAAATGTGTAAATACAAGAAAATCGAATACATACCTAAATATAAGATTACGGAATTCTTCTACATGCACTGTCGTTATGCCGCCATGGCTTTATATAACCTTCATTACGGTAAAGAAGGTTAATTAACTTAAATATGTTAAACTAATGATTTGAAGCATTTCGTTATCGATTGCTAATTGTGTATATAAAAGCAAATCGTTTTTATACATAAAAATAAGATTACGGAATTCTTCTCAATGCACTGCCGTTATGCCGCCATGGCTTTATGTCAACTTCAATCGTTAAAGAAGGTTAATTAACTTAAATATGTTAAACTAATGATTTGAAGCATTTCGATATCGATTGCTAAATGGTATATACAAGAAAATCGACTTTATACCTAAATATAAGATTACGGAATTCTTCTACATGCACTGCCGTTATGCCGCCATGGCTTTATGATCACAAAACTTCAGATTACGTTAAAGAAGGTTAATTAACTTAAATATGTTAAACTAATGATTTGAAGCATCTCGATATCGATTGCTAAATGCGTATATACAAGAAAATCGACTTTATACCTAAATATAAGATTACGGAATTCTTCAAATGCACTGCCGTTATGCCGTTATGGCTTTATATAAATTTCATTACGGTAAGAAGGTTAATTAACTTAAATATGCTAAACATTGATTTGAAGCATTTCGATATCGATTGCTAAATGTGTATGTACAAGAAAATCGATTTTATACCTAAATAAAAGATTACGGAATTCACCCAAACATACTGCCGTTATGCCGTTATGGCTTTATGTAAACTTCAATAAGATAAAGAAGGTTAATTAACTAACTATGCTAAACCAGTTATTTGAAGCATTTCGATATCGATTGCTAAATGTGTATATACAACAAAATCGACTTTATACCTAAATATAAGATTACGGAATTCTTCTACATGCACTGCGTTATGCCGCCATGGCTATAACTTCAGTAAGTAAAGAAGGTTATTAACTTAAATATGTTAAACTAATGATTTGAAGCATTTCGATATCGATTGCTAAATGCGTATATACAACAAATTCGGCTTTATACTAAATATAAGATTACGGAATTCTTCGAAATACACTGCCGTTATGCCGTTATGGCTTTATATAAATTTCAGTACGTTTAAGAAGGTTAATTTACTTAAATATCCTAAACGATTGATTTGAAGCATTTCGATATTGATTACTAAATGTGTATGTACAAGAAAACCGATTTTATACCTAAATAAAAGATTACGGAATTCACCCAAACATACTGCCGTTATGCCGTTATGGCTTTATGTAAACTTCAGTAAGATAGAGAGGGTTAATTAACCTAACTATGCTAAACCAGTTATATGAAGCATTTCGATATCGATTGCTAAATGTGTATGTACAACAAAATCGACTTTATACCTAAATATAAGATTGCGGAATTCTGCCACATATGCTGCCGTTAAACTTCAGTAAGATAAAGAAGGTTAATTAACTTAAATATGCTAAACCAGTTATTTGAAGCATTTTGATATCGATTGCAAAATGTGTATATACAAGAAAATCGACTTTATACCTAAATATAAGATTACGGAGTTCTCCTACATGCACTGCCGTTATGCCGTCATGGCTATATGAAAACTTCAGATCGTTAAAGAAGGTTTATTAACTTAAATATGTTAAACTAATGAAGTGAGCCATCTCGATATCGATTGCTAAATGTGTATATACAACAAAATCGACTTTATACCTAAATATAAGATTACGGAATTCTTCCTAATGCACTGCCGTTATACCGTTATGGCTTTATGTAAACTTCAGTAAGATAAAGAAGGTTAATTAACTTAAATATGTTAAACTAATGATTTGAAGCATTTCGTTATCGATTGCTAAATGTGTATATAAAAGAAAATCGTTTTTATACATAAATATAAGATTACGGAATTCTTCTCAATGCACTGCCGTTATGCCGCCATGGCTTTATACAACTTCAATACGTTAAAGAAGGTTAATTAACTTAAATATGTTAAACTAATGATTTGAAGCAATTCGATATCGCTTGCTAAATGCGTATATACAAGAAAATCGAATTTATACCTAAATATAAGATAACGGAATTCTTCTGAATGCACTGCAGTTATACCTTAAGCCCTTATGAAGACGTCAGTGCGTTAAAGAAGGTTTATTAACTTAAGTATGTTAAACTAATAATTTTGAAGCATTTCGGTATCGATTGCTAAATGTGTATATACAAGAAAATCGACTTTATAACTAAATATAAGATAACGGAATTCTTCTACATGCACTGCCGTTTATTAACTCAAATATGTTAAACTAATGAGTTGAGGCATCTCGATATCGATTGCTAAATGTGTATATGCAACAAAATCGACTTTATACCTAAATAGAAGTTTACGGAATTCTTCTGAATGCACTGCAGTTATACCCTTAAGGCTTTATGTAGACTTCAGTGCGTTAAAGAACGTTTATTAACTTAGATATGTTAAACTAATGATTTGAAGCATTTCGATATCGATAGCTAAATGTGTATATACAAGAAAATCGACTTTATACCTAAATAGAAGATTACGGAACTCTTCCAAATGCACTGCCGTAATACCGCCGTGGCTATATGCAAAATTCAGATCGTTAAAGAAGATTTATTAACTTAAATATGTTAAACTAATGATTTGAAGCAATTCGATATCGCTTGCTAAATGTGTATATACAAGAAAATCGAATTTATACCTAAATATAAGATAACGGAATTCTTCTGAACGCACTGCAGTTATACCCTTAAGGCTTTATGTAGACTTCAGTGGTTTGTTAAAGAAGGTTTATTAACTCAAATATGTTAAATTAATGAGTTGAAGCATCTCGATATCGCTTGCTAAATGTGTATATACAACAAAATCGACTTTATAACTAAATATAAGATAACGGAATTCTTTTAAATGCACTGCCGTTATGCAGTTAAGGCTTTATGTAGAATTCAGTAAGATAGAGAGGGTTAATTAACTTAAATATGTTAAACTAATGATTTGAAGCAATTCGATATCGCTTGCTAAATGTGTATATACAAGAAAATCGAATTTATACCTAAATATAAGATTACGGAATTTTTCTAAATGCACTGTCGTTAAGCCGCCATGGCTTTATATCACCTTCATTACGTTAATGAAGGTTAATTAACTTAAATATGTTAAACTAATGATTTGAAGATTTTCGATATCGATTGCTAAATGTGTATATACAAGAAAATCGACTCTATACCTATATATAAGATTACGGAAATCTTCTACATGCACTGCCGTTATGCCGCCATGGCTTTATGTTAACTTCAGTGCGTTAAAGAAGCTTTATTAACTTTAATATATTAAACTAATGATTTGAAACATTTCGATATCGATTGCTAAATGAATATATACACGAAAATCGACTTTATACCTAAATATAAGATTACGGAAATCTTCTACATGCACTGCCGTTATGCCGCCATGGCTTTATGTTAACTTCAGTGCGTTAAAGAAGCTTTATTAACTTTAATATATTAAACTAATGATTTGAAGCATTTTGATATCGATTGCTAAATGAGTATATACACGAAAATCGACTTTATACCTAAATATAAGATAACGGAATTCTTCTACATGCACTGCCGTTATGCCGCCATGGATTTATGACAACTTCAGTTTGTTAAAGAAGGTTTATTAACTCAATTATGTTAAACTAATGAGTTGAAGCATCACGATATCGCTTGCTAAATGTGTATATACAACAAAATCGACTTTATACCTAAATATAAGAATACGGAATTCTTCTAAATGCACTGCAGTTATACCGCTAAGGCCTTATGAAGACGTCAGTGCGTTAAAGAAGATTAATTAACTTAAATATGTTAAACTAAAGATTTGAAGATTTTCGATATCGATTGCTAAATGTGTATATACAAGAAAATCGACTTTATACCTTAATATAAGATAACGTAATTCTTCAAAATGCACTGCCGTTATGCTGTTGTGGCGTTATATAAATTTCAGTACGTTAAAGAAGGTTAATTTACTCAAATATGTTAAACTAATGATTTGAGCATTTCGATATCGATTGCTAAATGTGTATGTACAAGAAAATCGATTTTATACCTAAATAAAAGCTTACGGAATTCACCCAAATATACTGCCGTTATGCCGTTATGGCTTTATGTAAACTTCAGTAAGATAAAAAAGGTTAATTAACCATGCTTAACCAGTTATTTGAAGCATTTCGATATCGATTGCTAAATGCGTATATACAACAAAATCGAATTTATACCTAAATATAAGATTACGGAATTCTTCTAAATGCACTGTCGTTATGCCGCCGTGGCTTATATCATTATTCATTACGTTAGAGAAGGTTGTTAAACTAATGATTTGAAGAATTTCGATATCGATTGCTAAATGCGTATATACAACAAATTCGGCTTTATATCAAAATATAAGATTACGGAATTCTTCGAAATACACTGCCGTTATGCCGTTATGGCTTTTTATAAATTTCAGTACGTTTAAGAAGGTTAATTTACTTAAATATGCTAAACGATTGATTTGAAGCATTTCGATATTGATTACTAAATGTGTATGTACAAGAAAATCGATTTTATACCTAAATAAAAGATTACGGAATTCACCCAAACATACTGCCGTTATGCCGTTATGGCTTTATGTAAACTTCAGTAAGATAGAGGGGGTTAATTAACCTAAATATGCTAAACCAGTTATATGAAGCATTTCGATATCTATTGCTAAATGCCTATATACAACAAAATCGAACTTATACCTAAATATAAGATTACGGAATTTTTCTAAATGCACTGTCGTTATGCCGCCATGGCTTTATATCACCTTCATTACGTTAAAGAAGGTTAATTAACTTAAATATGTTAAACTAATTATAAATGTATAATGTGTAAATACAAGAAAATCGAATATATACCTAAATATAAGATTACGGAATTCTTCTACATGCACTGTCGTTATGCCGCCATGGCTTTATATAACCTTCATTACGGTAAAGAAGGTTTATTAACTTAAATATGTTAAACTAATGATTTGAAGCATTTCGATATCGATTGCTAAATGTGTATGTACAACAAAATCGACTTTCTACCTAAATATAAGATTGCGGAATTCTGCCACATATACTGCCGTTAAACTTCAGTAAGATAAAGAAGGTTAATTAACTTAAATATGCTAAACCAGTTATTTGAAGCATTTTGATATCGATTGCAAAATGTGTATATACAAGAAAATCGACTTTATACCTAAATATAAGATTACGGAATTCTTCCACATGTACTGTCGTTATGCCGCCATGGCTTTATATCACCTTCAATACGTTAAAGAAGGTTAATTATTTTAAATATGTTAAACTAATGGTTTGAAGCATTTCGATACCGATTGCTAAATGTGTAAATACATGAAAATCGGCTTTATACCTAAATATAAAATTATAACATTACGGAATTCTTCTAAATACACTGCCGTTATACCGTTAAGGCTTTATGTAGACTTCAGTAAGCTAAAAAATGTTTATTAACTTAATATGTTAAACTAATGATTTGAAGCATTTCGATATCGATAGCTTAATGCATATATACAAGAAAATCGACTTTATACCTAAATATTAGACTACGGAATTCTTCCAAATGTACTGTCGTTATGCCGCCATGGCTTTATATCAACTTCAATACGTTAAAGAAGGTTAACTAACTTAAATTTGGTAAACTAATGATTTGAGGCATTTCGATATCGCTTGCTAAATATGTATATAAAAGAAAATCGAATTTATATCTAAACATAAGGTTACGGAATACTTCTAAATGTACTGTCGTTATGCCGCCGTGGTTTGTATCACATTCATTACGTTAAAGAAGGCTAATAAACTTAAATATGTTTAACTAATGATTTGAAGCATTTCGATATCGATTGCTAAATCGGTATATGCAAGAAAATCGACTTTATACATTAATATAAGATAACGGAATTCTTCTAAATGCACTGCCGTTATGCCGTTGTGGATTTATGTTCAGTTCGTTGAAGAAGGTTTATTAACTTAAATATGTTAAACCAGTTATTTGAAGCATTTCGATATCGATTGCTTAATGCATATATACAAGAAACTCGACTTTATACCTAAATATAAGACTACGGAATTCTTCCAAATGTACTGTCGTTATGCCGCCATGGCTTTATATCACCTTCATTACGTTAAGGAAGGCTAATTAACTTAAATATGTCAAACTAATTATTTGAAGCATCTCGATATCGATTGCTAAATGTGTATATACAAGAAAATCGACTTTATACCTAAATATAAGCTAACGGAATTCTTCTACATGCACTGCCGTTATGCCGTCATGGCTTTATGCCAACTTCCGCTCGTTAAAGAAGGTTTATTAACTTAAATATTTTAAACTAATGATTTGAAGCATTTCGATATCGATTGCTAAATGTGTATATATAAGAAAATCGACTTTATACCTAAATATAAGTTACGGAATTCTTCTACATGCACTGCCGTTATGGCGTCATGGCTATATGCAAACTTCAGATCGTTAAAGAAGGTTTATTAACTTAAATATGTTAAACTAATGAAGGAGCCATCTCGATATCGATTGCTAAATGTGTATATACAACAAAATCGACTTTATTCCTAGATATAAGATTACGGAATTCTTCCATATGCACTGCTGTTATACCGTTATGGCTTTATGTAAACTTCAGTAAGAAAAAGAATAATAATTAACTCAAATATGTTAAACTAATGATTTGAAGCATATCGATATCGATTGCTAAATGTGTATATACAAGAAAATCGACTTTATACCTAATTATAAGATTACGGAATTCTTCTAAATGCACTGCCGTTATGGCGCCATGGCTTTATGTCAACTTCAGTGCGTTAAAGAAGCTTTATTAACTTAAATATATTAAACTAATGATTTGAAGCATTTCGATATAGATTGATAATGAGTATATACAAGAAAGTCGACTTTATACCTAAATATAAGATTACGGATTCTTCCAAATGTACTGTCGTTATGCCGTCATGGCTTTGTATCACCTTCAATACGTTAAAGAAGATTTATTAACTTAAATATGTTACACTAATTATTTGAAGCATTTCGATATCGACTGCTAAATGAGTATATACAAGAAATTCGAATTCATACCTAAATATAAGACTACGTAATTCTTCTAAATGCACTGCCGTTATGCCGTTAAGGCTTTTGTAGACTTCAGTAAGAAAAAGAGGATTAATTTACTTAAATATGTTAGACAAATGATTTGAAGCATTTCGATATCGCTTGCTAAATGAGTATATACAAGAAAATCGACTTTATACCTAAATATAAGATTACGGAATTCTTCGAAATGCACTGCCGTTATGCCGTTATCGCTTTATATCACCTTCATTACGTTAAAGAAGGTTAAAAACTTAAATATGTTAAACTAATTATTTGAAGATTTTCGAAATCGATTGCTAAATGTGTAAATACAAGAAAGTCGACTTTATACCTAAATATAAGATTACGGAATTCATCGAAATACACTCCCCTTCTGCCGTTAATGCTTTATATCACCTTCATTACGTTAAAGAAGCTTTATTAACTTAAATATATTAAACTAGTGATTTGAAGCATTTCGATATCGATTGCTAAATGAGTATATACAAGAAAGTCGACTTTATATCTAAATACAAGGTTACGGAATTTATCGAAATACACTCCCGCTATGCCGTTATCGCTTTATATAAGTTTTAGTACGCTAAAGAAGGTTAATTTACTTAAATATGCTAAACTAATGATTTGAAGCATTTCGATATCGATTGCTAAATGTGTATATACAAGTAAATCGATTTTATACCTAAGTAAAAGATTACGGAATTCACCCAAATATACTGCCGCTATGCCGTTATGGCTTTATGTAAACTTCGATAAGATAAAGAAGGTTATTTAACCTAAATATGCTAAACCAGTTATTTGAAGCTTTTCGATATCGATTGCTAAATGCGTATATACAAGAAAATCGACTTAATACCGAAATATAAGATTACGGAATTCTTCTAAATGCACTGTCGTTATGCTGCCATGGCTTTATATCACCTTCATTACCTTAAAGAAGGTTAATTAACTTAAATGTGTTAAATTAATGATTTGAGGCATTTCGATATCGATTGCAAAATGTGTAAATACAAGAAAATCGACTATGTACCTAAATATAAGATTACGGAATTCTTCGAAATGCACTGTCGTTATGCTGCCATGGCTTTATATCACCTTAATTACCTTAAAGAAGGTTAATTAACTTAAATATGTTAAACTAATGATTTGAAGCATTTCGATATCGATTGCTAAATGAGTATATACAAGAAAATCGGCTTTATACCTAAATATAAGATTACGGAATTCTTCGAAATGCACTGCCGTTATGCCGTTATGGCGTTTGTAGACTTCAGTAAAATAAAGAGGGTTAATTAACTTAAATATGTTAAACTAATGATTCGAAGCATTTCGATATGGATTGCTAAATGAGTATATACAAAAAAATCGACTTTATACCTAAATAGAGGATTACGGAATGCTTCTAAATGCACTGCCGTTATGCCGTTAAGGCTTTTGTAGACTTCAGTAAGATAAAGAGGGTTAATTATCTTAAATATGTTAAACTCATAATTTGAAGCATTTCGATGTCGATTGCTAAATGCGTATATACAACAAAATCTACTTAATACCTAAATATAAGATTACGGAACTCTTCCAAATGCACTGCCGTTATGCCGTTAAGGCTTTTGTAGACTTCAGTAAGAAAAAGAGGACTAATTTACTTAAATATGTTAAACTAATGATTTGAAGCATTTCGATATCGATTGCTAAATGTGTATATACAAGAAAATCGACTTTATACCTAAATATAAGATTACGGAATTCTTCCAAATGTACTGTCGTTATGCCGTCATGGCTTTGTATCACCTTCAATACGTTAAAGAAGATTTATTAACTTAAATATGTTACACTAATTATTTGAAGCATTTCGATATCGACTGCTAAATGAGTATATACAAGAAATTCGAATTCATACCTAAATATAAGACTACGTAATTCTTCTAAATGCACTGCCGTTATGCCGTTAAGGCTTTTGTAGACTTCAGTAAGAAAAAGAGGATTAATTTACTTAAATATGTTAGACAAATGATTTGAAGCATTTCGATATCGCTTGCTAAATGAGTATATACAAGAAAATCGACTTTATACCTAAATATAAGATTACGGAATTCTTCGAAATGCACTGCCGTTATGCCGTTAAGGCTTTTGTAGACTTCAGTAAGATAAAGAGGGTTAATTAACTTAAATGTGTTAAACTAATGATTCGAAGCATTTCGATATGGATTGCTAAATGAGTATATACAAAAAAATCGACTTTATACCTAAATAGAGGATTACGGAATTCTTCTAAATGCACTGCCGTTATGCCGTTAAGGCTTTTGTAGGCTTCAGTAAGATAAAGAGGGTTAATTATCTTAACCTTTAACCACCTGCCAGCGGTCGTGGTGAACGCAACGACTTTTTGAATTTTAATTTCGTAGGAGTTCGTTATCGCGTGTTAGTGTGCGTTCGTGTACCTTTTCTGGTGGTGGTTTAGTGTGGCGTGTGCGCTCGGCAAGCATACAAGTGCGCTCGTTTGACTTGGGTGAGTAAAAATATTTTGATAGCGGTCATGGTGACTGCGTGCAGGTAGTTATGTGATTACACACAATAACGTTTATGTTTATTGTTTTAGAGTAAAAATGGATGTAAACATCGAAAATATTAGGAGATAGTTAGAGGAAGAACTGTCGGATGTGGAGCAAATCCTGGATGAGAGTTACAGTGATATAGACCCTGAGGATTTAGAAGTTCCCGAGGTTTTAGATGACTGTGAATCTGATGACTGCCTGCAAGTGTCAAAGTGCCGATGGACAGCCGGAGGGAGGTATATTTGAGGAATTTTCTTCAGAAGACGAGTTACCCTTGTCACAACTCCAGACTAGAAATTGGAACTATTTTGGAAAAAATCGTTTTCGGTGGTCTTCTGTGCCAATTGCTAGTCGTACTAGAACTCAGCGGTATAACATTGTATCGCAAGGACAAGGACTTCAATCGGCCTGTCATGAAGTTCTCAATGATTCTACAACACCTCTTGACCTTTGGAGCATTTTATTTACAGATGAGATGCTGGAAAACATAGTGATACATAACAACGACAAAATAAGGCAGTTACGACCAAGATATAAAAACCAAGGCTGTGTTCATGATGTTGATCTCATAGAGTTAAAAGCATTTATTAGTTTTTTATTCTATACAGCTATTTTTAAAGACAATCGGGAACATTATGCGTGGAGGTATAGTTCTGATGGCTCAGGAAGAGAAATATATCGTTGCATTCTAAGTAAAAATAGATTCGAGATTTTGATGAAAGCAATTCGTTTCGATGATGCAGAAACAAGAGCGCAACGGCGAGAGTCTGACATTTCTGCTCCAATCGCCGGGCTATTCAGCTCTTTCATTCCTGTGTCTGTATTGATGAGATGCTGGTAGCTTTTCGAGGTCGGTGTCGTTTTAGGGTGTTTATGCCAAAGAAGCCCGCTAAATATGGCTTAAAGATTATGTGCCTTACAGATGCCCGAAATGGTTATTTACTCAATGCTTACATATATTTAGGTAAAGACTCGGACGGGACCAATTTGACATCAGAACACGATCGATTTTCAAAACCTACTCAAGCAGTTTTACGACTCATATCTCCAATTGAAGGGTCGAATAGAAACATCACTGCTGATAATTGGTTTTGTTCAGTTGAGCTAGTCGATGTTTTGAAAGATAAAAAGTTATCTCTTGTGGGTACTTAAAAAAAAAAAATAAAACAGAAATTCCGCCAGAATTCAAACCAAATCGGCGACGAGAAATTGGAACCTCGCTTTTCGGTTTTACTAAAAATATTACTTTGGCATCTTTTGTGCCGAGAAAAAACCGTGCTGTGGTGTTAATTTCCAGCAAGAACCATACAGCAAACGTAGACGATAATACAAAAAAGCCCGAAATAATATTATACTACAATGAAACTAAAATTGGCGTTGATTTATTGGATCAAAGGTGTGCGAACTATACCACGGCGCGACGAACGCAAAGATGGCCTTTGTGCATTTTTTATCCTCTGTTAGATATATCAGCTTCCAATGCTTATGTCATGAGTAAGAAGTAGATTTAAATTTATGAAGCAGCTAGCAGAAGATCTGACCATGCCACACATGAATCGTCGAGAAAATAACAAGCACACTCCTCGTGACATCAAAACTTCTATTCGCCGGATCTTGAAAATAGAAGAAAAATTGCCTTCTGTTTCTGAAGCTGATCATCTTGAAAAACGTAAAACGTGTTCAACTTGTGATCCCAAGAAGAAACGAAAAAAATTTCGTTTGTGTTTTATATGTAAAAATCCAATCTGTGTGGAATGTTCTAAGAAAGCGTGCAAAAGTTGTCGTGAAAAATTTTAAGAATTTACCCCCTGTAATTTTCTCGAAGTTTTTTTTTTTTTTTTAACTTTTATTTTTTTATGTCATTAGAACATTATTATATTCTTTAAAGAAAGACAGAATTTTATATAACATTTTGTTCCTATGTGGATAGATCTCAATTTGTAAACTACTATGTAATTTTAGTTAAAATGTGCCAGCAATTCAATTGTTCACATTTATGAGAAAAATATGTTTTGTTTTTTTTCCTTTTTCAGTTAAATAAATAATTTAGTATATATTAAAGAGTTTTATTAATGTATTCTTATAATAAAACCTTAAAATCCTAAAAAAAATTCAAGTGTTCGGATACACTGCGGTCAATGTGACCGTGCTCAGGTGGTTACGTAACTGATATAGGGCTCAGGTCGTTAAGGGTTAAATATGTTAAACTCATGATTTGAAGCATTTCGATGTCGATTGCTAAATGCGTATATACAACAAAATCGACTTAATACCTAAATATAAGATTACGGAACTCTTCCAACTGCACTGCCTTTATGCCGTTAAGGCTTTTCTAGACTTCAATAAGAAAAAGAGGATTAATTTACTTAAATATGTTAAACTCATGATTTGAAGCATTTCGATATCGATTGCGAAATGTATATATATAAGAAAATCGACTTTATACCTAAATATAAGATTACGGAATTCTTCCACAGGTACTGTCGTTATGCCGCCATGGCTTTATATCACCTTCATTACGCTAAAGAAGGTTAATTATTTTAAATGTGTTAAACTAATGGTGTGAAGCATTTCGATATCGATTGCTAAATGTGTAAATGCAAGAAAATCGACTTTATACCTAAATATAAAATTATAACATTACGGAATTCTTCTAAATGCACTGCCGTTATGCCGCCATGGCTTTATATCAACTTCAATACGTTAAAGAAGGTTAATTAACTTAAATATGTTAACTAATAATTTGAAGCATTTCGATATCGCTTGCTAAATGTGTGTATACAAGAAAATCGAATTTATACCTAAATATAAGATAACGGGATTCTTCTAAATGCACTGCCGTTATACCGTTAAGGCTTTATGTAGACTTCAGTAAGCTAAAAAATGTTTATTAAATTAATATGTTAAACTAATGATTTGAAGCATTTCGATATTGATATGTAAATGTGTATATAAAAGAAAATCGACTTTATACCTAAATAAAAGATTACGGAATTCTTCTACATGCACTGCCGTAATGCCGCCGTGGCTATATGCCACCTTCAGATCGTTAAAGAAGGTTTAATAACTTAAATATGTTAAGCTAATGAGTCGAAGCATTTCGATATCGCTTGCTAAATGTGTATATACAAGAAGATCGAATTTATACCTAAATATAAGATAACGGAATTCTTCTAAATGCACTGCCGTTATACCGTTAAGGCTTTATGTAGACTTCAGTAAGCTAAAAAATGTTTATTAACTTAATATGTTAAACTAATGAGTTGAAGCATCTCGATATCGATTGCTAAATGTGTATATACAACAAAATCGACTTTATACCTGAATATAAGATTACGGAATTCTTCCCAAGGCACTGCCGTTATACCGTTATGGCTTTATGTAAACTTCAGTAAGATAAAGAAGGTTAATTAACTTAAATATGTTAAACTAATGATTTGAAGCAATTCGGTATCGCTTGCTTAATGTGTATATACAAGAAAATCGACTTTATACCCAAATAGAAGATTACGGAATTCTTCTAAATGCACTGCCGTAATACCGCCGTGGCTATATGCCAAATTCAGATCGTTAAAGAAGGTTTATTTACTTAAATATGTTAAGCTAATGAGTCGAAGCATTTCGATATCGCTTGCTAAATGTGTATATACAAGAAGATCGAATTTATACCTAAATATAAGATAACGGAATTCTTCTAAATGCACTGCCGTTATACCGTTAAGGCTTTATGTAGACTTCAGTAAGCTAAAAAATGTTTATTAACTTAATATGTTAAACTAATGAGTTAAAGCATCTCGATATCGATTGCTAAATGTGTATATACAACAAAATCGACTTTAACCTAAATATAAGATTACGGAATTCTTCGAAATGCACTGCCGTTATACCGTTATGGCTTTATGTAAACTTCAGTAAGATAAAGAAGGTTAATTAACTTAAATATGTTAAACTAATGATTTGAAGCATTTCGTTATCGATTGCTAAATGTGTATATAAAAGAAAATCGACTTTATACCTAAATATAAGATTACGGAATTCTACTAAATGCACTGCCGTTATCCCGCCATGGCTTTAAATCAACTTCAATACGTTAAATAAGGTTAATTAACTTAAATATGTTAAACTAATGATTTGAAGCATTTCGATATCGATTGCTAAATGTGTATATACAAGAAAATCGACTTTTTACCTAAATATAAGATAATGGAATTCTTCTACATGCACTACCGTTATGCCGCCAAGGATTTATGCCAACTTCACTTTTTTAAAGAAGGTTTATTAACTTAAATATGTTAAACTAATGAGTTGAAGCATCTCGATATCGATTGCTAAATGTGTATATACAACAAAATCGACTTTATACCTAAATAGAAGTTTACGGATCTCTTCCAAATGCACTGCCGTTATACCGTTATGGCTTTATGTAAACTTCAGTAAGATAAAGAAGGTTAATTAACTTAGATATGTTAAACTAATGATTTGAAGCATTTCGTTATCGATTGCTAAATGTGTATATAAAAAAAATCGAATTTATACCTAAATTAAAGATTTCGGAATTCTTCTAAATGCACTGCCGTTATCCCGCCATGGCTTTAAATCAACTTCAATACGTTAAAGAAGGTTAATTAACTTAAATATGTTAAACTTATGATTTGAAGCATTTCGATATCGATTGCTAAATGTGTATATACAAGAAAATCGACTTTATACCTAAATATAAGATTACGGTATTCTTCTAAATGCACTGCCGTTATCCCGCCATGGCTTTAAATCAACTTCAATACGTTAAAGAAGGTTAATTAACTTAAATATGTTAAACTAATGATTTGAAGCAATTCGGTATCGCTTGCTTAATGTGTATATACAAGAAAATCGACTTTATACCTAAATAGAAGATTACGGAATTCTTCTAAATGCACTGCCGTAATACCGCCGTGGCTATATGCCAAATTCAGATCGTTAAAGACGGTTTATTAACTTAAATATGTTAAGCTAATGAGTCGAAGCATTTCGATATCGCTTGCTAAATGTGTATATACAAGAAGATCGAATTTATACCTAAATATAAGATAACGGAATTCTTCTAAATGCACTGCCGTTATGCCGCCATGGCTTTATGTAGACTTCAGTAAGCTAAAAAATGTTTATTAACTTAATATGTTAAACTAATGAGTTGAAGCATCTCGATATCGATTGCTAAATGTGTATATACAACAAAATCGACTTTATACCTAAATATAAGATTACGGAATTCTTCGAAATGCACTGCCGTTATACCGTTATGGCTTTATGTAGAATTCAGTAAGATAGAGAGGGTTAATTAACTTAAATATGTTAAACTAATGATTTGAAGCATTTCGATATCGATTGCTTAATATGTAAATACAAGAAAATCGACTTTATACCTAAATAGAAGATTACGGAATTCTTCGAAATGCACTGCCGTTATACCGTTATGGCTTTATGTAAACTTCAGTAAGATAAAGAAGGTTAATTAACTTAAATATGTTAAACTAATGATTTGAAGCATTTCGTTATCGATTGCTAAATGTGTATATAAAAGAAAATCGACTTTATACCTAAATATAAGATTACGGAATTCTTCTAAATGCACTGCCGTTATGCCGCCATGGCTTTATGTAGACTTCAGTAAGCTAAAAAATGTTTATTAACTTAATGTGTTAAGCTAATGAGTCGAAGCATTTCGATATCGCTTGCTAAATGTGTATATACAAGAAGATCGAATTTATACCTAAATATAAGATAAGGGAATTCTTCTAAATGCACTGCCGTTATACCGTTAAGGCTTTATGAAGACTTCAGTAAGCTAAAAAATGTTTATTAACTTAATATGTTAAACTAATGAGTTGAAGCATCTCGATATCGATTGCTAAATGTGTATATACAACAAAATCGACTTTATACCTAAATATAAGATTACGGAATTCTTCGAAATGCACTGCCGTTATACCGTTATGGCTTTATGTTAACTTCAGTAAGATAAAGAAGGTTAATTAACTTATATATGTTAAACTAATGATTTGAAGCATTTCGTTATCGATTGCTAAATGTGTATATAAAAGAAAATCGACTTTATACCTAAATATAAGATTACGGAATTCTTCTAAATGCACTGCCGTTATCCCGCCATGGCTTTAAATCAACTTCAATACGTTAAAGAAGGTTAATTAACTTAAATATGTTAAACTAATGATTTGAAGCATTTCGGTATCGATTGCTAAATGCGTATATACAACAAAATCGACTTTATACCTAAATATAAGATTTCGGAACTCTTCCAAATGCACTGCCGTTATGCCGTTAAAGCTTTTGTAGACTTCAGTAAGACAAAGAGGATTAATTAACTTAAATATGTTAAACTTATGATTTGAAGCTTTTCGATATCGTTGCTAAATGTGTATATACAAGAAAATCGACTTTATACCTAAATATAAGATTACGGAATTCTTCTAAATGCACAGCCGTTATACCGTTAAGGCGTTATGTAGACTTCAGTAAGCTAAAAAATGTTTTTTAACTTATAATGTTAAACAAATGATTTGAAGCATTTCGATATCGATAGCTCAATGTGTATATACAAGAAAATCGACTTTATACCTAAATATAAGATTACGGAATTCTTCTACATCCACTGCCGTTATGCCAACTTCAGATCGTTAAAGAAGGTTTATTAACTTAAATATGTTTAGCTAATGAGTTGAAGCATCTCGATATCGATTGCTAAATGTGTATATACAACAAAATCGACTTTATTCCTAAATATAAGATTACGGAATTCTTCTAAATGCACTGCCGTTATGCCGCCATGGCTTTATATCAACTTCAATACGTTAAAGAAGGTTAATTAACTTAAATATGTTAAACTAATGATTTGAAGCATTTCGATATCGCTTCCTAAATGTTTATATAAGTTATTATATTGCGCTCGAATGCTGCATTGCAACAACACAGCTTAGCGTATGTCATCACCACGCAACCTTTCGACAGTGGCGCTTAACAACATCAACACCTCGCGCATATGTTTTCTAAGCTGTCCAACAACGGAACAGTCCGGCGCTTAAGAACACTGCGCAGGCAATTAACCTTACCTATGTGTTTGCCTAGCAACATCGCAACGACGCAGGATAGCGCGTAATTCTATCACCACCCAACAACAGCAACACCTCGCGCATGTGTATGCAGTCTAAGCCGCCCAGCAACAGCTCTACCGTGTGCATAGGCTAGCCAAGCAGCCCGCCAAAAGCCCAACTCGGCGCACGAGTTCATCGCTTGCCTAACAACAACTTCACCATGCGCTTGGGTTAGTTAGGTAACCCAGCAACGGTATAATAAAGCACATAAGATCACTGCGCGCAACAATAACAACAACACCTGAAAACCATTAGACGAGAGGGTATTTAAGGCTGCGCTGTTAGCATAACAGGACAGTTCTTCGAGACAACTCATTAGTTAAACCTAACCTGCTTAACTGGCGCCCAACTTACGGGAACGAACATAAAAATAAATCCTTATATAAAGGATATAAAATCGTGCCCACAAATATTTAGCGATTTTAAACAAAAAAAAATCTTTATAAAAACGTTTATAATATCCTTAAAAAAAAGAAGAACAAATGTGTTTGAAATTTGTGTGAGCTTAAATAAATTTTACGGTAGACGTGAACAAAATTAATCACTTAAAGTTTGATAAAAAAAAGGAGGAAAACCAAAATATTTTTCAAAATAAATACTAGTGGATGAACTAAGTGAAAATTGGAGAAGACTGTGGATATTTAGAACTGCTCATTAAAAACAAAATAAAAAACGTTAAAAAAAAATCTGAAAATAGCTATCTTGCAAAGTGTTAGTTAAATATCTAGTGATCAAATAAGAAGCTGAAAAAAGCAACAAAAATATTTGAAACTGAGTGAAAACGAAAAAGCGTGTAATAAACAGAAGAACTTATAATTAACCTTAAAAGTTGCAAAAATTAAGAAACTCTAAAAACAATATGAGAATTTCAAAAAAGAACTCAAACCTCAATTTTGGGCATCAACGTATCATCGTATCAACAACAAAGAGGACAACATTAATTAGTAGAAAACTACAATAGAACATCCGTGGTTGCCGTAAAATTCCAGAGGTTTCGCAAACACGAATATTTATGACATTTAAGTGTAGATATATGTATGTATTTAACAATTTCTTGTATTTAGTAAAATTATTTCTTTAATAGTCAGCATACCGTTTGTAAGCTTATACAAAAAAATGGATCAAAGTACTGTTATGAGTTTAGTTGAATCGGCGGTAGAAGTAGTCCATCAACATTTCAATAGACAGATTGCGGATTTAACTCAGACAATTCAGAGCATTTTACCTCAAAAAATAGAGGTAGCCAGGCCTGTAACGATTGTCGAAGGTGTACAAAGTACCAATACCGATCTGAGTTTAATCAAATCTCTACCAGAATTTAGAGGTAAAATTTCAGAATATCCAGCATGGAGAGAAGCGGCGAAGTTCGCGTTAAGTTATTATAATGAAGGATCCGAGTCGTATTATATCGCGATGGGTATTTTACGCAACAAAATAACATCTGCAGCTAACGAAAATCTTAGTGCGTTTAACACGCCACTTAATTTTAACGCAATAATTTCTAGACTAGATCAATTATATGCAGATAAGCGACCCTTTCACATATTAGAAAATCAACTCAATACGTTGAGGCAGGGAAAAATGTCTATAAACGAGTGTTATGACGCGGTTGATAGGCAACTTACACTGATAGTGAACAAAAATATTATGACATACAGTGGCAATGAGGGGCTCACCAATGCATTCAACGAGAAGGCAAGGGAAAATGCGTTGAGAGTCTTCATTTCTGACCTCAGACGTCCACTTTGTGACACTCTATTTTCAGCGAACCCATCAGACTTACCCAGCGCCCTTGCCGCAGCACAAGAGTTGCAGCACAATCGGGAAAGGTACCAATTTGCACATACATATGCGACTGGAAGATTGCCACCAGTTTATCCAACTACACCTTTTTCTTCCAATTTTACTAACACAGTCCTTCAACGGAATCAAACAATTCAAAATGGTTCAGTACAAAATTCCATCCCCATGGAGGTTGATGAGGGAAGCTCTTATTTCAGGAGATATCCACAGTTCAGAAACAACCCTGCTGTTCAGTCAAATCGTGATTTCCCACAACAACCAATGCAACGAGGAAATATGTCGAATTCATTCCAGCAGCGGTCACGGCAACAAACCTACAACCTTTCTAAACCTCAACAAGAATACAGCTTTCATAAGAGACCTCATGTTCAGAGTAATAAAATTTCTATACAGGCCCCTTTGCATAAAGTCCAACGGATCAATGCCATGGAAAATGAACCTTACTTCTGTGAAGGGGAAGGTACGGAATTCGAAGAACGACACCAGCCATATCCCTTTGAAAATCAATTGCTAGATGAAGTAAATTTTTTAGGCTAAAGTCTAACTTGCCGTTCATAACTCGAACTTTACCGAACGGGCAAGTTCTTAATATCTTAATAGACACGGGAACAGCGAAAAACTATATAAAGAAATATAAATTCCTGAAAGGTATAACCAAAATAAATGACCCCTTTCATCTAAAATCTATAAATGGGGTAAATAAAATTTCCGAAAAATGTAAAGTCAATATTATAGGAACAACGGACACCTTTTATATCTTACCGCAATTAGATTATTTTGATGGAATCATCGGATATGATTTATTGAAAGATATCCATGCCATAATTGACACAAAAGCTGGACTCATTTTCCATAAAAATGGAAAAGAGGTTCTCAACTTTTTTCAGTGTCAACAAGTAAACATGACAATAGAAATGCCTTGCAGTATAGAAACACTTATTAAACGTAACTTTAATGCATTTGCGAATCCTAATAGATCACTTCCATATAACACAAACGTAATAGCAACAATAGATACTATAACCGACAATCCCATTTATTCAAGAAGCTACCCTTACCCAATATCCGCGGCAAATTTTATAAACAAGGAAATAGAATCTCTACTTAAAGATGGCATAATTAGAAAATCATACTCACCCTATAACTCACCTGTTCATGTAGTTTCGAAAAAGGGCTTAGACGATGAAGGGAAACAAAATTTAAGAAAGGTCATCGATTTTCGAAAGCTAAATGAACAAACTTCTTCTTCTTCTTTACTGGCGAAGACACCGCTTACGCGATTATAGCCGAGTCAACAACAGCGCGCCAGTCGTTTCTTCTCTTCGCTACGTGGCGCCAATTGGATATTCCAAGCGAGGCCAGGTCCTTCTCTACTTGGTCCTTCCAACGGAGTGGAGGTCTTCCTCTTCCTCTGCTTCCCGCGGCGGGTACTGCGTCGAATACTTTCAGAGCTGGAGTGTTTTCATCCATCCGGACAACATGACCTAGCCAGCGTAGCCGCTGTCTTTTAATTCGCTGAACTATGTCAATGTCGTCGTATATCTCGTACAGCTCATCGTTCCATCGAATGCGATATTCGCCGTGGCCAACGCGCAAAGGACCATAAATATTTCGCAGAACCTTTCTCTCGAAAACTCGCAACGTCAACTCATCGGTTGTTGTCATCGTCCAAGCCTCTGCACCATATAGGAGGACGGGAATTATGAGAGACTTATAGAGTTTGGTTTTTGTTTGTCGAGAGAGGACTTTGCTTCTCAATTGCCTACTTAGTCCGAAGTAGCACCTGTTGGCAAGAGTTATCCTGCGTTGGATTTCTAGGCTGACATTGTTGGTGGTGTTTACGCTGGTTCCAAGATATACGAAATTATCTACAACTTCAAAGTTATGACTGTCAACAGTGACGTGAGTGCCAAGTCGCGAGTGCGACGACTGTTTGTTTGATGACAGGAGATATTTCGTCTTGCCCTCGTTCACTGCCAGACCCACTTGTGTTGCTTCCTTGTTAAGTCTGGAGAAAGCAGAACTAACGGCGCGGGTGTTGAGGCCGATGATATCAATATCACCAAATTCAGACATCGCGGCATAAAGGCAGCTCCTTTTCGTGCTGTCGAAAGCAGCTTTGAAATCGACGAAGAGGTGGTGTGTGTCGATTCTCCTTTCACGGGTCTTCTCCAAGATTTGGCGCATCGTGAATATCTGGTCGGTTGTTGATTTACCAGGTCTAAAGCCACACTGATAAGGTCCAATCAGTTTGTTGACGGCGGGCTTTAATCTTTCACACAATACGCTCGACAGAACCTTATATGCGATATTGAGGAGGCTAATCCCACGGTAGTTGGCGCAGATTGTGGGGTCTCCTTTTTTGTGGATTGGGCATAGCACACTTAAATTCCAATCGTTGGGCATACTTTCGTCCGACCATATTTTGCAAAGGAGCTGATGCATGCACCTTATCAGCTCTTCGCCGCCGTGTTTGAATAGCTCGGCCGGCAATCCATCGGCCCCTGCCGCTTTGTTGTTTTTCAGGCGGGCAATTGCTATTCGAACTTCTTCATGGTCGGGCAATGGAACGTCTGCTCCATCGTCATCGATTGGGGTATCGGGTTCGCTTTCTCCTGGTGTTGTGCGTTCACTGCCATTCAGCAGGCTGGAGAAGTGTTCCCTCCATAATTTAAGTATGCTCTGGGCATCGGTAACTAGATCACCTTTGGGGGTTCTACAAGAGTATGCTCCGGTCTTGAAACCTTCTGTAAGCCGCCGCATCTTTTCGTAGAATTTTCGAGCATTACCCCTGTCGGCCAGCTTATCAAGCTCTTCGTACTCACGCATTTCGGCCTCTTTCTTTTTCTGTCTACAAATGCGTCTCGCTTCCCTCTTCAACTCTCGGTATCTATCCCATCCCGCACGTGTTGTGGTCGATCGTAACGTTGCGAGGTAGGCAGCCTGTTTTCTCTCCGCTGCGACACGGCACTCCTCGTCGTACCAGCTGTTCTTCTGCACTTTCCGAAGACCAATGGTTTCGGTTGCAGCTGTACGTAAGGAGTTTGAAATGCCGTCCCACAGTTCCCTTATACCGAGTTGTTGACGAGTGCTCTCAGAGAGCAGGAGTGCAAGCCGAGTAGAAAAACGTTCGGCTGTCTGTTGTGATTGCAGCTTCTCGACATCGAACCATCCTTGTGTTTGTTGGCGTGCGTTTTTTGCTGCACAGAGGCGGGTGCGTATTTTGGCTGCAACAATATAGTGGTCCGAGTCGATGTTAGGACCTCGGAGCGCACGCACATCTAAAACACTGGAGACGTGTCTTCCGTCTATCACAACATGATCGATCTGGTTGGTGGTTTTTCGATCTGGAGACAGCCAGGTAGCTTGATGTATCTTCTTATGCTGGAATCTAGTGCTACAGATAACCATATTTCGGGCCCCGGCGAAGTCGATCAGCCTCAGCCCATTTGGGGATGTTTCCGCGTGGAGGCTGAAATTACCGACCGTAGTGCCAAAGATACCTTCTTTGCCCACCCTGGCATTGAAGTCGCCAAGCACGATTTTGACATCGTGGCGGGGGCATCTCTCATAAGTGCGCTCCAAGCACTCATAAAAGGCATCTTTGGTCACATCGTCCTTCTCTTCCGTCGGGGCGTGGGCGCAAATCAGCGATATGTTGAAGAACCTCGCTTTGATGCGGATTGTGGCTAGACGTTCATTCTCCGGAGTGAATGATAGTACTCGGCGACGGAGTCTCTCTCCCACCACAAATCCAACACCAAACTTGCGCTCCTTTATATGACCACTGTAGTAAATGTCACAAGGACCTACTCGTCTCTGTCCTTGTCCCGTCCATTGCATTTCTTGGACGGCGGTGATGTCAGCCTTTATCTTTACGAGGACATCTACCAGCTGGGCAGCGGCACCTTCCCAATTAAGGGACCGGACGTTCCAGGTGCATGCCCTCAAATCATAGTCCTTATTTCGTTTGCCATGGTCGTCATCAAAAGGGGGGGCTCTCATCCGAGGCTGTTTGTGCTTTTTCATTGGGGGTGTTTTTTTACGTGGCGGGTCCCAAACCCAGCGCACAACCCTATGCAGGGGTGTTTCGCCTTCTCACTTTAGCTCGCCTTCGAACGGATGTTCTTAGGCTACCCAGAGGATACTTGGTCAAAGACCGGAAGTCGTGAGCTGCTTGAGTCATATGTAAAAGAATCGTTTCTGGCCACTCCCAAGTGAATGGCGATCAGAGAACTTTCCTCACTTGCGTGAACTTCTACACATGACCCCATCCTGAACAAACTATATCGGATAAATACCCGATCCCAGACACTAGCGTAATACTTTCAAATTTGGGAAAATCGAAATTATTTACCACACTCGATCTGAAGTCTGGCTTTCATCAGATTTGCCTTTCAGAAAAAGATAGGTGCAAAACAGCTTTCAGCGTAAACAACGGCAAGTATGAATTTTGTCGATTGCCCTTTGGCTTAAAAAATGCACCAAGCATATTCCAGAGGGCCGTAGATGACGTTTTACGGGAAGGTATTGGGAAAATATGCCATGTTTACGTTGATGACATCATAGTTTTCTCTTCTGATGAAAATTCACACTATAAACACGTTGATGCCATATTAAAAAAAATTGAGGGAGCAGGAATGCGAGTGTCCTTAGAGAAAACCAAATTTTTAAAAGAGGAAGTCGAATTCTTAGGTTTCAGCGTCTCATACAAAGGTATCCGAACATGCCCCAGCAAAGTCGAGGCAATCCTAAATTATCAAGAGCCGAAATCATTGAGATCCTTACGTTCGTTTTTGGGTCTTTCCGGTTATTACCGCAGATTTATAAAGGACTATGCCCATATATCTAAACCCCTTACAAAATATTTAAGAGGTGAAAATGGCCATGTTAATAGTAGGCATTCTAAAAAAATTAATATATCACTCGACGAAGATGCAATCGCTGCCTTTAATAAGCTTAAGAGTATTTTGGCTTCAGAAGATGTCCTTCTTCAACATCCAGATTACACTAAGCCATTCGAAATAACCACAGATGCTTCTTCCGTCGCCTTAGGTGCTGTACTTTCCCAAAATGGTAAGCCGATAACAATGATATCTCGTACTTTATCTAAAACAGAGGAAAACTACGCCACGAACGAACGCGAGCTTCTGGCAATAGTTTGGGCCTTTCAAAAGTTAAGGCATTATTTGTACGGTATCAAAAACATTCACATTTACACGGACCATCAACCATTGACGTTTGCCATATCGGATAGAAATCCTAATTCAAAAATTAAAAGGTGGACTGCATTTATAAACTCGTTTGCACCAAAATACTTCTATAAACCTGGCAAAGAGAACAAAGTGGCCGACGCACTTTCACGCCAGTACATTCACAACCTTGACGACTCAATATCAACGGCTCACAGCGAGATTTCTCTTTCAGGTGTAATAAAAAGCATCAAAAATCCTGTCAACCAATTTAAAGCCCAATTAGTACTCTTACCACCCGAAGTTAACAGCAAGTCTACGAAAATTTTATTTCAAAAACTCATTAGACATACCATAAATTTTAAAAGCGCAGAATTTCTTTTACAAACCATACGGGAAAAGATAAATCCAAACGTAGTTAATGGAATTTATTGTGAACTTGAGACTTTAGGCCGAGTACAATCATTACTTCTGTCAAACTTTCCAGGTGTAAAATTCGTGCACACCGAAAAATTAGTAATAGATCTGATCAAAAAAGAAGATCAAATCGAGGCTGCTACCATGGAACATAATAGAGCTCACCGCTCAATCCAAAAGAACTACAAACAATTGATTTCAGAATATTTTTTTCCAGAAATTAAGAAGACTTTAACAACAATAGCCAAGAATTGTAGAACATGTTTGGAAAACAAATACAATAGACACCCACCAAAAACAGAAGTAGGCAGAACACCAATACCAGAATATCCCGGACAAATCCTTCACATGGATATATTTTCTGTAGACAGATTTCATTTCTTTACCTGTATAGATAAATTTTCTAAATTCACAGTCACAATTCCGATCGATTCCAGATCAACAATTGATATAAAAAGTGCACTGCTAATTGTACTAAACAAGTTTAGAAAAACGAAGTTAATTGTTTCCGATAATGAAAAATCCTTTCATTCGAATACAGTAGTCAATTTGTTGAAAGATCAATTCGGAATCGAGCAATTTTGTATACCAACCTTGCATAGTTAAAGTAATGGCCAAATAGAGAGAACGCATTCTACCTTGGCAGAAATCGCACGATGTATAAAAGCAGAACAAAACATAACGGATATTAAAGAACTAATCTTACTTGCAACGCATAAGTATAACAACTCAATACATTCGACCGTCGATGCCAAACCGATAGATATAATAAATAATTTTTCAAAAGATCACCTAGACTCAATTAAGGTAGCACTACATACTGCTTAAGAAAATATTATTAAAAAATCTAAAGTTGACCAAAGGACGTTTAAAGAAGGTGAAAAAGTTTACGTTCGCCGCAATAAACGACTTGGAAATAAATTAAATAAGATTTACGTTGAAAACGTCGTACAGAAGGATTTAGGAACAATCGTGTTAATAAATGGTAAAAAAGTACACAAAGATAATATACGCTGATGTTCCCCATCACAAATCGACAAGTCAAATTGTTCATGAAAAATATTTCTGCAAGTTCTGTTTAAGGACTTTATACTTTTTTTTTTAATTTTTCAAAGAATTCAACTACTTCTACCAACGATACTAGAAATTTATTTAATTAAAAGGAAATATTATTCAAGGTTAACTACAAAAATGAAAAACATGCTATGTAAAAATACAACAATCGCAAGTAAAATTATAAAAGAGCAAAATCATTTGATAAGGAAATTGCATTAATAATTTATGCTTATTTTGCTTAAAACTTAATAATTTTCATTTAATTCCTGAAGATGTTACTTAATTTTTTGTGAAATACTTATCTTTGTTAAGTTACAAGCTACAAAAGTACGTATGTAAATGTACGGAAAATATCCAACAGAACATTATTTAAATTGTGTAGAAAAATTTAAATTTCTATGAGTTATAAGAACATAAGTAAATATTTCCAAGTCATTAGGTTAAGCAAAATTGAACTGATATGGTTGTATTAGTTTTTGCAAAATAGTTAGTTTTGCTAAACAACATAAGGTACAAAATGGAAACCATACACGATTCGTAGTAAACGTACATATGCATACGGAAAACATCATTTTCAACAGAAAATTCTTAAAAAAAAAAATTTCTCTCTAAATCACTAGGTTAAGTAATAACTGAATTTTTACTATTGTATTATATTTTTTTGTAAAATTTCTTATTTTGACTCAAACGATATAAGATTCAAAATGAACATGACATACTATTAATTGTAAACGTACATATGTATACGGAAAACATCATTTTCAACAGAAAATTCTTAAAAAAATGTTGCAAAACAATTTCTCTCAAAATCACTAGGTTAAGTAAAAACTGAATTTTTACTATTGTATTATATTTTTTTGTAAAATTGCTTATTTTGACTCAAACGATATAAGATTCGAAAGGAACATGACATACTATTAATTGTGAACGTACATATGTATGTATGCGGAAAACGTAATTTTCAAATATATATTGCTTAAGAATTTTGTATAAAAATGTACATATATTTACATGCCAACGTTGTCAGAAAAATAACTTAATATTTATAAGTCAGTGGGTAAGCAGAAATTGGATTACATTATTACGTTAGTTAAAACAAAAAACCCGTCGGATCAGGGACGTTCCGTATTTAAGAGGGGGAGGAGTTATTATATTGCGCTCGAATGCAGCATTGCAACAACACAGCTTAGCGTATGTCATCACCACGCAACCTTTCGACAGTGGCGCTTAGCAACATCAACACCTCGCGCATATGTTTTCTAAGCTGTCCAACAACGGAACAGTCCGGCGCTTAAGAACACTGCGCAGGCAATTAACCTTACCTATGTGTTTGCCTAGCAACATCGCAACGACGCAGGATAGCGCGTAATTCTATCACCACCCAACAACAGCAACACCTCGCGCATGTGTATGCAGTCTAAGCCGCCCAGCAACAGCTCTACCGTGTGCATAGGCTAGCCAAGCAGCCCGCCAAAAGCCCAATTCGGCGCACGAGTTCATCGCTTGCCTAACAACAACTTCACCATGCGCTTGGGTTAGTTAGGTAACCCAGCAACGGTATAATAAAGCACATAAGATCACTGCGCGCAACAATAACAACAACACCTGAAAACCATTAGACGAGAGGGTATTTAAGGCTGCGCTGTTAGCATAACAGGACAGTTCTTCGAGACAACTCATTAGTTAAACCAAACCTGCTTAACTTATACAAGAAAATCGACTTCATACCTAAGTATAAGATTACGGAATTCTTCCAAATGCACTGCCGTTATGCCGCCATGGCTTTATATCAACTTCAATACGTTAAAGAAGGTTAATTAACTTAAATATGTTAAACTAATGAGTTGAAGCATTTCGATATCGCTTGCTAAATGTGTATATACAACAAAATCGACTTTATACCTAAATATAAGATTACGGAATTCTTCTAAATGCACTGCCGTTATGCCGCCATGGCTTTATACCAACTTCAATACGTTAAAGAAGGTTAATTAACTTAAATATGTTAAACTAATGATTTGAAGCATTTCGATATCGCTTGCTAACTGTGTATATACAAGAAAATCGACTTTATACCTAAATAAAAGATTACGGAATTCTTCTAAATGCACTGCCGTTATGCCGCCATGGCTTTATGCCAACTTCATTTCGTTAAAGAAGGTTTATTAACTTAAATATGTTAAACTAATGATTTGAAGCATTTCGATATCGATATCTAAATGTGTATATAAAAGAAAATCGACATTATACCTAAATATAAGATAACGGAATTCTTCTACATGCACTGCCGTGATGCCGCCATGGCTTTATTCCAACTTCAGTTCGTTAAAGAAGGTTTATTAACTTAAATATGTTAAACTAATGAGTTGAAGCATCTCGACATCGATTGCTAAATGTGTATATACAACAAAATCGACTTTATACCTTAATATAAGATTACGGAATTCTTCTAAATGCACTGCCGTTATGCCGTCATGGCTTTATATCAACTTCAATACGTTAAAGAAGGTTAATTAACTTAAATATGATAAACTAATGATTTGAAGCATTTCGATATCGCCTGTTAAATGTGTATATACAAGAAAATCGACTTTATACCTAAATATAAGATAACGGAATTCTTCTACATGCACTGCCGTTATGCCGCCATGGCTTTATATCAACTTCAATACGTTAAAGAAGGTTAATTAACTTAAATATGTTAAACTAATGAGTTGAAGCATTTCGATATCGCTTGCTAAATGTGTATATACAACAAAATCGACTTTATACCTAAATATGAGATAACGGAATTCTTTTAAATGCACTGCCGTTATGCCGTTAAGGCTTTATGTAGAATTCAGTAAGATAGAGAGGGTTAATTAACTTAAATATGTTAAACTAATGATTTGAAGCATTTCGATATCGATTGCTTAATATGTAAATACAAGAAAATCGACTTTATACCTAAATAGAAGATTACGGAATTCTTCTAAATGCACTGCCGTAATACCGCCGTGGCTACATGCCAAATTCAGATCGTTAAAGAAGTTTTATTAACTTAAATATGTTGAGCTAATGAGTCGAAGCATCTCGATATCGATTGCTAAATGTGTATATACAACAAAATCGACTTTATACCTAAATATTAGATTACGGAATTCTTCCAAATGCATTGCCGTTATACCGTTATGGCTTTATGTAAACTTCAGTAGGATAAAGAAGGTTAATTAACTTAAATATGTTAAACTAATGATTTGAAGCATTTCGATATCGCTTGCTAAATGTGTATATACGAGAAAATCGAATTTATACCTAAATATAAAATAACGGAATTCTTCTAAATGCACTGCTCGTTTGCTAAATGTGTATATACAAGAAAATCGAATTTATACCTAAATATAAGATAACGGAATTCTTCTAAATGCACTGTCGTTATACCGTTAAGGCTTTATATAAACTTCGGTAAGCTAAAAAATGTTTATTAACTTAATATGTTAAACTAGTGAGTTGAAGCATCTCGATATCGATTGCTAAATGTGAATATACAACAAAATCGACTTTATACCTAAATATAAGATTACGGAATTCTTCCCAATGCACTGCCGTTATACCGTTATGGCTTTATGTAAACTTCAGCAAGATAAAGAAGGTTAGTTAACTTAAATATGTTAAACTAATGATTTGAAGCATTTCGTTATCGATTGCTAAATGTGTATATAAAAGAAAATCGACTTTATACCTAAATATAAGATAACGGAATTCTTCTGAATGCACTGCAGTTATACCCTTAAGGCTTTATGTAGACTTCAGTGCGTTAAATAACGTTTATTAACTTAGATATGTTAAAGTAATGATTTGAAGCATTTCGATATCGATTGCTAAATGTGTATATACATGAAAATCGACTTTATACCTAAATATAAGATAATGGAATTCTTCTACATGCACTGCCGTTATGCCGCCATGGATTTATGCCAACTTCAGTTTGTTAAAGAAGGTTTATTAACTTAAATATATTAAACTAATGAGTTGAAGCATCTCGATATCGATTGCTTAATGTGCATATACAACAAAATCGACTTTATACCTAAATATAAGATAACGGAATTCTTCCAAATGCACTGCCGTTATACCGTTATGGCTTTATGTAAACTTCAGTAAGATAAAGAAGGTTAACTAACTTAATTATGTTAAAGTAATGATTTGAAGCATTTCGATATCGATTGCTAAATGTGTATATACAAGAAAATCGACTTTATACCTAAATATAAGATAATGGAATTCTTCCACATGCACTGCCGTTATGCCGCCATGGATTTATGCCAACTTCAGTTTGTTAAAGAAGGTTTATTAACTTAAATATGTTAAGCTAATGAGTTGAAGCATTTCGATATCGCTTGCTAAATGTGCATATACATCAAAATCGACTTTATACCTAAATATAAGATTACGGAATTCTTCTAAATGCTTTGCCGTTATGCCGCCCTGGCTTTATATCAACTTCAATACGTTGAAGAAGGTTAATTAACTTAATTATGTTAAACTTATGATTTGAAGCATTTCGATATCGATTGCTAAATGTGTATATACAAGAAAATCGCATTTATACCTAAATATAAGATAACGGGATTCTTCTAAATGCACTGCCGTTATACCCTTAAGGCTTTATGTAGACTTCCGTAAGCTAGAAAATGTTTATTAACTTAATATGTTAAACTAATGATTTGAAGCATTTCGATATCGATATCTAAATGTGTATATAAAAGAAAATCGACTTTATACCTAAATATAAGATTACGGAATTCTTCTAAATGCACTGTCGTTATGCCGCCATGGCTTTATATCATCTTCATTACGTTAAAGAAGGTTAATTAACTTAAATATGTTAAACTAATGATTTGAAGCATTTCGATATCGATTGCTAAATGTATATATACAACAAAATCGACTTTATACCTAAATATAAGATTACGAAATTCTTCCAAATGTACTGTCATTATGCCGCCATGGCTTTATATCAACTTCAGTAAGATAAAGAAGTTAATTAACATAAATATGTTAAACTAATGATTTGAAGCATTTCGATATCGATTGCTAAATGTGTATATAAAAGAAAATCGACATTATAACTAAATATAAGATTACGGAATTCTTCTACATGCGCTGCCGTTATGCCGCCATGGCTTTATGCCAACTTCAGCTCAATAAAGAAGGTTTATTAACTTAAATATGTTAAACTAAATGTTTAGTATACAAGAAAATCGACTTCATACCTAAGTATAAGATTACGTAATTCTTCTAAATGCACTGCCGTTTTGCCGCCATGGCTTTATATCAACTTCAATACGTTAAAGAAGGTTTATTAACTTAAATATGTTAAACTAATGAGTTGAAGCATTTCGATATCGCTTGCTAAATGTGTATATACATCAAAATCGACTTTATACCTAAATATAAGATTACGGAATTCTTCTAAATGCACTGCCGCTATGCCGCCTAGGCTATATGCCAACTTCAGATCGTTAAAGGAAGTTTATTAAAATAAATATGTTAAACTAATGAGTTAAAGCATCTCGATATCGATCGCTAAATGTGTATATACAAGAAAATCGACTTTATACCTAAATATAAGATTACGGAATTCTTCTACATGCACTGCCGTTATACCGTTAAGGCTTTATGTAGACTTCAGTAAGCTAAAAAATGTTTATTAACTTAATATGTTAAACTAATGATTTGAAGCAATTCGTTATCGATTGTTAAATGTGTATATACAACAAAATCGACTTTATACCTTTAATATAAGATTACGGAATTCTTCCAAATGCACTGCCGTTATACCGTTATGGCTTTATGTAAATTTCAGTAAGATAAAGAAGGTCAATTAACTTAAATATGTTAAACTAATGATTTGAAGCAATTCGATATCGCTTGCTATATGTGTATATACAAGAAAATCGAATTTATACCTAAATATAAGATAACGGAATTCTTCTAAATGCACTGCCGTTATGCCGTTAAGGCTTTATGTAGACTTCAGTAAGAGAGAGAGGGTTAATTAACTTAAATATGTTAATCTAATGATTTGAGGCATTTCGATATCGATTCCTAAATATGCAAATACAAGAAAATCAACTTTATACCTAAATAGAAAATTACGGAATTCTTCTGAATGCACTGCAGTTACACCGTTAAAGCTTTATGTAGACTTCAGTGCGTTAAAGAACGTTTATTAACTTAAATATGTTAAACTAATGATTTGAAGCATTTCGATATCGATTGCTAAATGTGTATTTACAAGAAAATCGACTACATACCTAAATATAAGATTACGGAATTCTTCTAAATGCACTGCCGTTATGCCGCCATGGCTTTATATCAACTTCAATACGTTACAGAAGGGTAATTAACTTAAATATGTTAAACTAATGATTTGAAGCATTTCGATATTGCTTGCTAAATGTGTATATACTCGAAAATCGACTTTATACCTAAATACAAGATTACGGAATTCTTCTAAATGCACTGCCGTTATGCCGCCATGGCTTTATATAAACTTCAATACGTTAAAGAAGGTTAATTAACTTAAATATATTAAACTAATGATTAGAAGCATTTCGATATCGCTTGCTAAACGTGTATATACAAGAAAATCGACTTTATACCTAAATATAAGATAACGGAATTCTTCTACATGCACTGCCGTTATACCGTTATGGCTTTATGTAAACTTCATTAAGCTAAAAAATGTTTATTAACTTAATATGTTAAACTAATGATTTGAAGCATTTCGATATCGATATCTTATTGTGTATATAAAAGAAAATCGACGTTATACCTAAATAAAAGATTACGGAATTCTTCTACATGCACTGCCGTAATGCCGCCTTGGCTATATGCCAAATTCAGATCGTTGAAGAAGGTTAATTAACTTAAATATGTTAAACTAATGACTTGAAGCATTTCGTTATCGATTGCTAAATGTGTATATACAACAAAATCGACTTTATACCTAAATATAAGATAACGGAATTCTTCTAAATAAACTGCCGTTATACCGTTAAGGCTTTATGTAGACTTCAGTAAGCTAAAAAATGTTTATAAACATAAATATGTTAAACTAATGATTTGAAACATTTCGATATCGATATCATAATGTGTACATAAAAGAAAATCGACTTTATACCTAAATAAAAGATTACGGAATTCTTCTACATGCACTGCCGTAATACCGCCGTGGCTATATGCCAAATTCAGATCGTTAAAGAAGGTTTATTAACTTAAATATGTTAAGCTTATGAGTTGAAGCATCTCAATATCTATTGCTAAATATGTATATACAACAAAATCGACTTTATACCTAAATATAAGATTACGGAATTCTTCCAAGTGCACTGCCGTTATACCGTTATGGCTCTATGTAAACTTCAGTAGGATAAAGAAGGTTAACTAACTTAAATATGTTAAACTAATGATTTAAAGCATTTCAATATCGCTTGCTAAATGTGTATATACAAGAAAATCGAATTATACCTAAATATAAGATAACGAAATTCTTCCAAGTGCACTGCCGTTATACCGTTATGGCTTTATGTAAACTTCAGTAAGCTAAAAAATGTTTATTAATTTAAAATGTTAAACTAATGATTTGAAGCATTTCGATATCGATTGATAAATGTGTAAATACAAGAAAATTGACTTTATGCCTGAATATAAGATAACGGAATTCTTCTATATGCACTGCCGTAATGCCGCCGTGGCTATATGCCAAATTCAGATCGTTAAAGAAGGTTAATTAACTTAAATATGTTAAACTAATGAGTTGAAGCATCTCGATATCAATTGCTAAATGTGTATATACAACAAAATCGACTTTATACCTAAATATAAGATTACGGAATTCTTCCAAGTGCACTGCCGTTATACCGTTATGGCTTTATGTAAACTTCAGTAAGTAAAGAAGGTTAATTAACTTAAATATGTTAAACTAATGATTTGAAGCATTTCGATATCGATATCTAATTGTGTATATAAAAGAAAATCGACTTTATACCTAAATAAAAGATTACGGAATTCTTCTACATGCACTGCCGTAATGCCGCGTGGCTATATGCCAAATTCAGATCGTTAAAGAAGGTTTATTAACTTAAATATGTTAAACTAATGAGTTGAAGCATCTCGAAATCTATTGCTAAATGTGTATATACAACAAAATCGACTTTATACCTAAATATAAGATTACGGAATTCTTCCAAGTGCACTGCCGTTATACCGTTATGGCTCTATGTAAACTTCAGTAGATAAAGAAGGTTAACTAACTTAAATATGTTAAACTAATGATTTGAAGCATTTCGATATCGATATCTAATTGTGTATATAAAAGAAAATCGACTTTATGCCTAAATATAAGATAACGGAATTCTTCTATATGCACTGCCGTAATGCCGCCGTGGCTAAATGCCAAATTCAGATCGTTAAAAAAGGTTAATTAACTTAAATATGTTAAACTAATGAGTTGAAGCATCTCGATATCGATTGCTAAATGTGTATATACAAGAAAATCGAATTTATACCTAAATATAAGATAACGGATTCACTGCCGTTATGCCGTTAAGGCTTTATGTAGACTTCAATAAGAGACAGAGGGTTAATTAACTTAAATATGTTTATCTAATGATTTGAGGCATTTCGATATCGATTCCTAAATATGTAAATACAAGAAAATCAACTTTATACCTAAATAGAAAATTACGGAGTTCTTCTGAATGCACTGCAGTTACACCGTTAAGGCTTTATGTAGACTTCAGTGCGTTAAAGAACGTTTATTAACTTAAATATGTTAAACTAATGATTTGAAGCATTTCGATATCGATAGCTAAATGTGTATATACAAGAAAATCGACTTTATAACTAAACATAAGATTACGGAATTCTTCTAAATGCATTGCCGTTATGCCGCCATGGCTTTATATCAACTTCAATACGTTAAAGAAGGTTAATTAACTTAAATATGTTAATCTAATGATTTGAAGCATTTCGCTATCGCTTGCTAAATGTGTATATACTCGAAAATCGACTTTATACCTAAATACAAGATTACGGAATTCTTCTAAATGCTCTGCCGTTATGCCGCCATGGCTTTATATAAACTTGAATACGTTAAAGAAGGTATATTAAACTAATGATTTGAAGCATTTTGATATCGCTTGCTAATTTTGTATATACAAGAAAATCGACTTTATACCTTAATATAAGATAACGGAATTCTTCTACATGCACTGCCGTTATACCGTTAAGGCTTTATGTAGACTTCAGTAAGCTAAAAAATGTTTATTAACCTAATATGTTAAACTAATGATTTGAAGCATTTCGATATCGATATCTAAATGTGTATAAAAAAGAAAATCGACTTTATACCTAAATAAAAGATTACGGAATTCTTCTATCTGCACTGCCGTAATGCCGCCGTGGCTATATGCCCCTTCAGATCGTTAAAGAAGGTTTATTAACTTAAATATGTTAAGATAATGAGTTGAAGCATTTCGATAACGCTTGCTAAATGTGTATATACAAAAAAATCGACTTTATACCTAAATATAAGGTAACGGAATTCTTCTACATGCACTGCCGTTATGCCGCAATGGCTCTATATCAACTTCAATACGTTAAAGAAGGTTAATTAGCTTAAATGTGTTAAACTTATGATTTGAAGCATTTCGAAATCGCTTGCTAAATGTGTGTATACAAAAAAATCGACTTTATACCTAAATATAAGATTACGGAATTCTTCTAAATGCTCTGCCGTTATGCCGCCATGGCTTTATATCAACTTTAATACGTTAAAGAAGGTTAATTAACTTAAATATGTTAAACTAATGATTTGAAGCATTTCGATATTGCTTGCTAAATGTGTATATACAAGAAAATCGACTTTATACCTAAATATAAGATAACGGAATTCTTCTACATGCACTGCCGTTATGCCGCAATGGCTCTATATCAACTTCAATACGTTAAAGAAGGTTAATTAACTTAAATATGTTAAACTGATGATTTGAAGCATTTCGATATCGATATCTTAATGCGTATATAAAAGAAAATCGACTTTATACCTAAATAAAAGATTACGGAATTCTTCTACATGCACTGCCGTAATACCGCCGTGGCTATATGCCAAATTCAGATCGTTAAAGAAGGTTTATTAACTTAAACATGTTAAGCTAATGAGTTGGAGCATCTCGATATCGATCGCTAAATGTGTATATACAACAAAATCGACTTTATACCTAAATATAAGATTAGGGAATTCTTCCAAGTGCACTGCCGTTATACCGTTATGGCTTTATGTAAACTTCAGTAAGCTAAAAAATGTTTATTAAATTAATATTTTAAAACTAATGATTTGAAGCATTTCGATATCGATATCTAATTGTGTATATAAAAGAAAATCGACTTTATACCTAAATAAAAGATAACGGAATTCTTCTACATGCACTGCCGTAATGCCGTCGTGGCTATATGCCAAATTCAGATCGTTAAAGAAAGTTAATTAACTTAAATATGTTAAACTAATTATTTGAAGCATTTCGTTATCGATTGCTAAATGTGTATATACAAGAAAATCGACTTTATACCTAAATATAAGATAACGGAATTCTTCTAAATGCACTGCCGTTATACCGTTAAGGCTTTGTGTAGACTTCAGTAAGCTAAAAAATGTTTATAAACTTAAATATGTTAAACTAATGATTTGAAGCATTTCGATATCAATTGCTAAATGTGTTTATACAAAAAAATGGATTTTATACCTAAACATAAAACTACGGAATTCTTCTACATGCACTGCCGTTATGCCGCCATGGCTTCATGTCACCTTCGGTAGGTTAAAGAAAGTAGTTCACCTTAAATATGTTAAACTAATGATTTGAAGCATTTCGATATCGATTGCTAAATGTGCTAGTACAAGAAACTTGACTTTATACCTAAACATAGGATAACGGAATTCTTCCAAATGCACTCCCGTTATACCGCCATGGCTTTATGTTAACTTCAGTTAGTTAAAGAAGGTTTATTAACTTAACTATGTTAAACCAGTTATTTGAAGCATTTCGATATCGATTGCTTAATGCATATATACAAGAAAATCGATTATACCTAAATATAAGATTACGGAATTCTTCCAAATTACTGTCGTTATGGCGCCATGGCTTTATTTCACCTTCAATACGTTAAAGATGGTTAATTAACTTAAATATGTTAAACCAATGATTTGAGGCATTTCGCTATCGATTGCTAAATATGTATATACAAGAAAATCGACTTTATAGCTAAATATACGATTACGGAATTCTTCTAAATGCACTGCCGTTATGTAGTTATGGCTTTATATCAACTTCAGTTAGTTAAAGAAGGTTTATTAACTTAAATATGTTAAACTAATGATTTGAAGCATTTCGATATCGATTGCAAAATGAGTATATACAAGAAAATCGACTTTTTTACCTAAATATAAGATTACGTAATACTTCTAAATGCTTTGCCGTTATGCCGTAAAGGCGTTTGTAGACTCCAGTAAGATAAAGAGGGCTAATTAACTTAAATATGTTAAACTAATGACTTGAGGCATTTCGATATCGATTGCTAAATGTGTATATACAAGAAAATCGACTTTATACCTAAATATATGATAACGGAATTCTTCTACATGCACTGCCGTTATGCCGTTAAGGCGTTTGTAGACTTCAGTAAGATAAAGAGGGTTAGTTATTTTAAATATGTTAAACTAATGATTTGAAGCACTTCGATATCGATTGCTAAATGCGTATATACAAGAAAATCGACTTAATATCTAAATATAAGATTACGGAATTTTTCCAAATGTACTGTCGTTATGTCGCCATGGCTTTATATTATCTTCAATACGTTAAAGAAGCTTTATTAACTTAAATATGTTAAACTAATGATTTGAAGATTTTCGAAATCGATTGCTAAATGCATATATGCAACAAAATCAACTTAATACCTAAATATAAGATTACGGATTTCTTCTAAAAGCACTGCCGTTATGCCGCCATGGCTTTGTTTTAAAACTTCGGTTTAAAGTAGGTTTTTTAACTTAAATATGTCAAACTAATGATTTGAAGCATTTCGATATCGATTGCTAAAAGAGTATATACAAGAAAATCGACTTTTTACCTAAATATAAGATTACGGAATTCTTCTAAATGCTTTGCCGTTATGCCATTAAGGCGTTTGTAGACTTCAGTAAGATTAAGAGGGTTAATTAACTTAAATATGTTAAACTAATGATTTGAAGCATTTCGATATCGATTGCAAAATGAGTATATACAAGAAAATCGACTTTATACCTAAATTAAGATTACGGAATTCTTCAAAATGCTTTGCCGTTATGCCGTAAAGGCGTTTGTAGACTCCAGTAAGATAAAGAGGGCTAATTAACTTAAATATGTTAAACTAATGATTTGAGGCATTTCGATATCGATTGCTAAATGTATATATACAAGAAAATCGACTTTATACCTAAATATATGATAACGGAATTCTTCTACATGCACTGCCGTTATGCCGTTAAGGCGTTTGTAGACTTCAGTAAGATAAAGAGGGTTATTTAACTTAAATATGTTAAACTAATGATTTGAAGCACTTCGATATCGATTGCTTAATGTGTATATACAAAAAAAATCGACTTAATATCTAAATATAAGATTACGGAATTCTTCCAAATGTACTGTCGTTATGTCGCCATGGCTTTATATCATCTTCAATACGTTAAAGAAGCTTTATTAACTTAAATATGTTAAACTAATGATTTGAAGATTTTCGAAATCGATTGCTAGATGCATATATACAACAAAATCGACTTAATACCTAAATATAAGATTACGGATTTCTTCTATATGCACTGCCGTTATGCCGCCATGGCTTTGTGTTAACATTGGTTTAAAGTAGGTTTTTTAACTTAAATATGTCAAACTTATGATTTGACGCATTTCGATATCGCTTGCTAAAAGAGTATATACAAGAAAATCGACTTTTTACCTAAATATAAGATTACGGAATTCTTCTACATGCATTGCCGTTATGCCGTTAAGACGTTTGCAGACTTCAGTAAGATAAAGAGGGTTAATTAACTTAAATATGTTAAACTAATGATTTGAGGCATTTCGATATCGTTTGCCAAATGTGTATATACAAGAAAATCGACTTTTTACCTAAATATAAGATTACGGAATTCTTCTACATGGACTTCCGTTATGCCGCCATGGCTCTATGTTAACTTCAGTGCGTTAAAGAAGCTTTATTAACTTAAATATGTTAAACTAATGATTTGAAGTTTTTTCGAAATCGATTGCTAAATGCATATATACAACAAAATCGACTTTATACCTAAATATAAGATTACGGAATTTTTCAAATGCACTGCCGTTATACCGTTATGGCTTTATATCAACTTCAGTTAGTTAAAGAAGGTTAATAAACTTAAATATGTTAAACTAATGTTTTGGGGGCATTTCGATATCGATTGCTAAATGTGTATATGCAAGAAAATCGACTTTATCCCTTTTAAAAATATAAGATTACGGAATTCTTCAAATGCACTGACGTTATACCGTTATGGCTTTATGTAAACTTCAGTAAGATAAAGAAGGTTAATTTACTTAAATGTGTTAAACTAATGATTTGGGGCATTTCGATATCGATTGCTAAATGTGTATATACAAGAAAATCGACTTTATAGCTAAATATAAGATTACGGAATTCTTCAAAATGCACTGCCGTTATGTAGTTATGGCTTTATGTTAACCTCAGTGCGTTAAAGTAGGTTTTTTAACTTAAATATTTTAAACTGATGATTTGAAGCACTTCCATATCAATCGCTAAATGAGTATATACAAGAAAATCGACTTTATACCCAAATATAAGATTACGTAATTCTTCTAAATGCTTTGCCGTTATGCCTTTAAAGGGCCCTTTGTAGACGTCAGTAAGATAAAGAGGGTTAATTAACTTAAATATGTTAAACTAATGATTTGAGGCATTTCGATATCGATTGCTAAATGTGTATATACAAGGAAATCAACTTAATATCTAAATATAAGATTACGGAATTCTTCCAAATGTACTGTCTTTTATGTCGCCATGGCCTTATATCACCTTCAATACGCTAAAGAAGCTTTATTAACTTAAATATGTTAAACTAATGATTTGAAGCACTTCGATATCGATTGCTAAATGCGTATATACAAGAAAATCGACTTAATACCTAAATATAAGATTACCGAATTATTCTAAATGCACTGCCGTTATGCCGCCATGGATTTATGCCAACTTCAGTTGGCTAAAGAAGGTTTATTAACTTAAATATGTTAAACTAATTATTTGAGGCATTTCGATATCGATTGCTAAATGAGTATATAGAAGAAAATCGACTTTATACCTAAATATAAGGTTAGGGAATTCTTCGAAATGCACTGCCGTTATGCTGTTAAGGCTTTTGTAGACTTTAGTAAGATAAAGAGGGTTAATTAACTTAAATATGTTAAACTAATGATTTGAAGCATTTCGAAATCGATTACTAAATGTGTATATACAAGAAAATCGACTTTATACCTAAATATATGATAACGGAATTCTTCTACATGCACTGCCGTTATGCCGTTATGGCTTTATGTCAACTTCAGTTCGTTAAAGTACGTTTGTTAACTTAAATATGTTAAACTAATGATTTGAAGCACTTCGATATCGATTACTAAATGTGTATATACAAGAAAATCGACTTTATACCTAAACATATGATAACGGAATTCTTCTACATGCACAGCCGTTATGCCGTTATGGCTTTATGTCAACTTCAGTTCGTTAAAGTACGTTTGTTAACTTAAATATGTTAAACTAATGATTTGAAGCACTTCGATATCGATTGCTAAATGAGTATATAGAAGAAAATCGACTTTATACCTAAATATAAGGTTAGGGAATTCTTCCAAATGCACTGCCGTTATGCTGTTAAGGCTTTTGTAGACTTTAGTAAGATAAAGAGGGTTAATTAACTTAAATATGTTAAACTAATGATTTGAGGCATTTCGATATCGATTACTAAATGTGTATATACAAGAAAATCGACTTTATACCTAAATATATGATAACGGAATTCTTCTACATGCACTGCCGTTATGCCGTTATGGCTTTATGTCAACTTCAGTTCGTTAAAGTACGTTTGTTAACTTAAATATGTTAAACTAATGATTTGAAGCACTTCGATATCGATTGCTAAATGCGTATATACAAGAAAATCGACTTAATACCTAAATATAAGATTACGGAATTATTCTAAATACACTGCCGTTATGCCGCCATGGATTTATGCCAACTTCAGTTGGCTAAAGAAGGTTTATTAACTTAAATATGTTAAACTAATGATTTGAGGCATTTCGATATCGATTGCTAAATGAGTATATACAAGAAAATCGACTTTATACCTAAATATAAAATTACGGAATTCTTCTACATGAACTGCCGTTATACCGCCATGGCTTTGTGTTAACTTCAGAAGGTTTATTAACTTAGATATGTTACACTAGTTATTTGAAGCATTTCGAAATCGATTGCTTAATGCATATATACAAGAAAATCGACTTTCTACCTAAATATAAGATTACGGAATTCTTCCAAATGTACTGTCGTTATGCCGCCATGGCTTTATATCAACTTCAATATGTTATAGAAGCAAGAAGAAGAAGAATTAACTTAAATATGTTAAACTAATGATTTGAGGCATTTCGATATCGATTGCTAAATGTGTATATACACCAAAATCGACTTTATACCTAAATATAAGCCTACGGAATTCTTCTAAATGCACTGCCGTTATGCCGTTATGGCTTTATGTTAACTTCAGAAGGTTTATTAACTTAGATATGTTACGCTAGTTATTTGAAGCATTTCGAAATCGATTGCTTAATGCATATATACAAGAAAATCGACTTTCTACCTAAACATAAGATTACGGAATTCTTCCAAATGTACTGTCGTTATGCCGCCATGGCTTTATATCAACCTCAATATGTTATAGATGGAAAATTAACTTAAATATGTTAAACTAATGAATTGAAGCATTTCGATATCGATTGCTACATGTGTATATACAACAAAATCGACTTTATACCTAAATATAAGCTTACGGAATTCTTCCAAATGCACTGCCGTTGCATGGCTTTATGTGAACTTCAGTGCGTTAAAGAAGCTTTATTAACTTAAATATGTTAAACTAATGATTTGAAGATTTTCGAGATCGATTGCTAAATGCATATACACAACAAAATCGACTTTATACCTAAATATAAGATTACGGAATTCTTCCAAATGCACTGCCGTTATTCCGTTATGGCTTTATGTTAACTTCAGTTCGTTTAAGAAGTCTTATTAACTTAAATATGTTAAACCAGTTATTTGAAGCATTTCGATTGCTTAATGCATATATACAAGAAAATCGACTTTATACCTAAATATAAGATCACGGAATTCTTCCAAATGTACTGTCGTTATACCACCATGGCATTATATCAACTCCAATACGTTAAAAAAGGTTAATTAACTTAAATATGTTAAAATAATGATTTGAAGCATTTAGATATCGATATCTAAATGTATATATAAAAGAAAATCGACTTTATACCTGAATGTAAAATTACGGAATACTTCCAAATGTACTGTCGTTATGCCGCCATGGCTTTATATAAACTTCAATATGTTATAGAAGGATATTTAACTTAAATATCTTAAACTAATGATTTGAAGCATTTCGAAATCGATTGCTAAATGCAAATATACAAGAAAATCGACTTTATACCTAAATATAAGATTACGGAATTCTTCTAAATGCTTTGCCGTTAGGATGTTTGTAGACTTCAGTAAGATAAAGAGGGTTAATTAACTTAAATATGTTAAACTAATGATTTGAGGCATTTCGATATCGATTGCTAAATGTGTATATACAAGAAAATCGACTTTATACCTAAATATAAGATTACGGAATTCTTCTAAATGCACTGCCGTTATGCAATTATGGCTTTATGTTAACTTCTGTTCGTTAAAAAAGGTTTATTAACTTAAATATGTTAAACTAATGATTTGAAGCATTTCGATATCGATTGCTAAATGAGTATATATAAGAATATCGACTTTATACCTAAATATAAGATTACGGAATTCTTCCAAATGTACTGTCGTTATGCCGCCATGGCTTTATATCAACTTCAATATGTTAAAGAAGGTTAATTAACTAAAATATGTTAAACTAATGATTTGAGGCATTTCGATATCGATTGCTAAATGTCTATATACAACAAAATCGGCTTTATACCTAAAGATAAGATTACGGAATTCTTCTAAATGCACTGCCGTTATGCCGTTATGGCTTTATGTTAACTTCAGTTCGTTAAAGAAGGTTTATTAACTTAGATATATTACACCAGTTATTTGAAGCATTTCGAAATCGATTGCTTAAAGCATTTATACAAGAAAATCGACTTTATACCTAAATATAAGATTACGGAATTCTTCCAAATGCACTGCCGTTATACCGTTATGGCTTTACGTAAACTTCAGTAAGAAAAATAAGGTTAATTAACTTAAATATTTTAAACTAATGATTTGAAGCATTTCGATATCGATTGCTAAATGAGTGTATACAAGAAAATCGATTTTATACCTAAATATAAGCTTACGTGATTCTTCTAAATGCTTTGCCGTTAAGGCGTTTGTAGACTTCAGTAAGATAAAGAGGGTTAATTAACTTAAATATGTTAAACTACTGATTTGAGGCATTTCGATATCGATTGCTAAATGTGTATATACAAGAAAATCGACTTTATACGTAAATATATGATAACGGAATTCTTCTACATGCACTGCCGTTATGCCGTTAAGGCGTTTGTAGACTTCTGCAAGATAAAGGGGGTTAATTAACTTAAACATGTTAAACTAATGATTTGAAGCATTTCGATATCGATTGCTAAATGAGTGTATACAAGAAAATCGACTTTATACCTAAATATAAGCTTACGTGATTCTTCTAAATGCTTTGCCGTTAAGGCGTTTGTAGACTTCAGTAAGATAAAGAGGGTTAATTAACTTAAATATGTTAAACTAATGATTTGAAGCACTTCGATATCGATTGCTAAATGAGTATATAGAAGAAAATCGACTTTATACCTAAATATAAGGTTAGGGAATTCTTCCAAATGCACTGCCGTTATGCTGTTAAGGCTTTTGCAGACTTTAGTAAGATAAAGAGGGTTAATTAACTTAAATATGTTAAACTAATGATTTGAGGCATTTCGATATCGATTACTAAATGTGTATATACAAGAAAATCGACTTTATACCTAAATATATGATAACGGAATTCTTCTACATGCACTGCCGTTATGCCGTTATGGCTTTATGTCAACTTCAGTTCGTTAAAGTACGTTTGTTAACTTAAATATGTTAAACTAATGATTTGAAG